>SKCR01004896.1:0-92412 GCA_019454045.1 Zanthoxylum bungeanum | reverse complement strand
AGCCCAAAAATCGATAGGGAGGCAATGGAGGAACTCCGGGAACTGATGGAGGCTAGGGAAGCTGGGATAGCTTACATATTAGGACATTCATACATGAGAGCGAAGCAAGGATCAAGTACAGTAAAGAAGCTTGTAATAAATTATGGTTATGAGTTCTTGAGGAGGAATAGCAGGGTACCATCTTATGCATTAAGCGTACCGCATGCATCTACACTGGAAGTGGGAATGATGTACCATGTATGATTTTGCTTTATACAGAAATTTTTAACTTACAATGTAATTTATGTCGTGCAGTAGATATAGAATGCAACCATCACTGATAAAATGGACGACTAAAGAGCTTCCGAGTGGTTTAGTCACTCTCTGTGCAGGCCATCACTTGCCTTTACTTCATGGCCACTTTATAAAACAATCAGCCAGGAAGAGCAATGGCCACTGCATTGGTGGCTTGAAATAGAGTTGAAAATCGGTCGGGACTGGCTGTGATTTATCAATCTTAGTCCTATCTTAATTATGGATTCGAGAAATTAAAAAATATCCCGAATTCATTAGTGATTTTTGAATTGGGACGAAATATTATCTTGAATTTCGGACTGAATAATTCTTGATCTCGAATATGAGATTTTTAGTTTAAAAATTAGGATTCAGGATGAAAAAATATGTCGAATCAGTATTGAACTGTCCCAAATGAGATTTTCTGCCTCCCTAACTAGAAACATACATTAACATAAACATATGGTTCTTGATTCATTGAAGATTTATTAGCATAGCCCTCCTATCGACACTGGAATTATTAAACATGCTTTCGACATTGGAATTATTAAGCATGCCTTGACAACAATTTCTTGGCATGCTGTGAAGTACTTTCGAGTTTAGACACCACTAGAAGTGCTTTTTTTTTTTTTTGGAATACCGGTAAATCCATCTCCTTCCCATATCAGGTGTCCTTGGACCCGGTTTGAGAGGATAAAACCTGATGCGGTCTCAGGTTCTTACAAATATTGCTCCCATGAGTTGAATCTTGATCTTCCAAATGACAGGTCAAAATTCAGCCCATTGAACCAAACATTCAGGGACTAGAAGTGCTTCTCCAAAGCTGAAAGCACAACTTCATAATGAGAGAGAAGCAAGCTAAAAGTGCTTTGCATGAAACACCTTCTTATGTGTAATTTTTTTTTAAAAAGAAACGCTTTCAAATGCTTCACACTTCACAGAAAGCAGTTTCATTTAATAGGTGCTTTCTAACAAAGTACTTTTGAAACTTAGCCTTAACAACAAAGTTTTACACAATAAAGCAAGAGCCCATTAAGTTGAGCTGCAATATTATTTTATAAGCTGACAAGTAAAATATTCAAAATGAAGCAGCCGTGTTACAATTGGAGCTTAACTTTTAAGTAAAATATGGGGACCAAATTCTTTTATTATACATAAAAAAAAAAGGTTACCATAAAATAAAGCATGTTTAGCACGTGTAAATATAATGAAGATAATCCATCCAAGTATATCTTAGAAATGGATTGGTATATGAAAGTATGGTCCCTCGAATCTTTCATAAAAGGTTTTAAGGTTAAATGCAAGCTTGTTTAAATGTAGATGGCCAGGGATGATTATTTTCTCACAAGGGAAATTATCATTTTTTGATCCGATCTAATTAGTTAGATACTGTCAGTTTTCGCAGTTTAGAGATTGGCCTAACAACTGGCCCATGACTCCTCACGATTTTGTTATTAGGATGAGGTTTAACGTCCAAAAGATATTTAATTAGTTAGGAGAATTTCTTATTAAGAAGCACATGTTTAAACTCTATCTCAAGTAATGTGAGATGTTACGATCTACTCTCTTAGGGTTTAACGTCATCGTTGGCACATCGATTGTGTGAGCTGGTTCTGATACCAATTGTGAGATCCGATCCAGCTAATAAGATATTGTCCGTGTTGTCACCCCATAAATTGGCCCATCAACCTATCCTTCTGGCCATTTCACGATTTTATTCTTATCATGAATTTAAGCTCACTTAAAAAAAATATTTAACTCAAGCTTTATCCTAAATAAAATGGGATGTCACATTATGTATGGTAGAAATCTCGAATTTCGATTGAGATTCGAGATTTCATACCATTTCGTAAAGGATTCGGGATGATTTTGGATTTGAATTTGTGACGATTTTTCATTCATAATCTCTATTTTTGTATAAAAATTCCACATCCTAATCGAAATTCGGGATATTGAATCGTTCAATTTAGATTTCAATTTTTTTTTATCATAACTTCAAAATCAGGATGGGCACATGATTGGTAAATCCCAACTCGTCCCTACCAATTAACATCTGTGCATCTTATTTGGTACTAACCATATCATTAAGTTAAATGATTTTAAGCTAAACATGTTTGATATCCCCAAAAGATTGTTTAATTGACTTAACTCTAACAATAGAAGTAATAGGCCACTTATTCAAATATAAATGAATACATTTAGATTGGAGTTTAGGTGGAGTGAGAGTGGATTATAATAATAAATTAATTAAATTTGTTACAAAAATGAATGTAAAATAACTAGTAGTACATCATTAATATTTACGAATTTATTTAAAGGATTAGCTCGTCAAATAAGTACATGATGTCTTATAGAAATTGGAAAAGAAACTAAGTAGTTAATGGTTTTTTTTTTTTTTTTTATATATATATATATATATATATTTTCATGAGAATGTTCATATTTTATTAGTTTTAGATGGATTAAAATGCAATGATAGTATCAAATTAATTAATTTATATTATCAACTCATTATATAAAAACCTAATAATATATTGTCATACATATTAAAATATTAAAAAAATATCAAATAAATGATAATTATATTTAATATAACTGCACATATCATATATATATATATATATATTAATTAATGGTATCACTTCAATCTATCTCCATTGTATCAAAGAAAAACTCCCTAAATTGTAGACAGTGAATTTCGTGTCCAGTCCACAATTGAGATTTCATAGGATGAGGTACCAAAAATCCTACAAAATAAAGACAAACGGAGAGCAAAGTAATTACCCACCGGTATAGTGAATGTCATATGCACTCTGATGCTCAAGTTAGCAGTGGTGATTAGCAAAAAAAGGGTATATCAAGGTAAAAGGGTTACCTCGATCTTTGTAGTTTGTTGCCGTGAGTGCGGTGGGCTAGAGTGTTTTAGGATATTATGTGCTTTGAGAACTCGAGTGTAAGAGCCAAAACTTCAATATGTCCCAATCCTTTAGATTTCCTTTCTATTTATAGGCCTTCGGTGTAGCCTTATTCTCGGATTATGATTTCTTTGTAAGGTTGAGTTCCAATCCTAGTAGGAGAGAGTAGTTGAATTGTGATTGAATTAGGAGTGCCTAGGTTTTTGGGATTAGGTGTAATCCCAATTGTATTTGGATTTAATTACCGTGTTTGTAGGTAGTTTATCTTGATTCAAATACTTATTTCCTTTGTGGAAAAAGAGATTTATCGTGTGTATACTGGCGGACAATGTCTATAGGAATATTGTATAACACAAGACAATGACAGTTGAGACATTATATAATATGGGAAAATCTCTACTGGGACATTGAATAATATGGCCAGGGTCTCTTGAAAACCCTTTATTAAGTCATGTGAACCTTTCAACCTTGTAGACTTGGTTTCGTATGGGCTTGTGGGCCTTTACGTTGAATCTTGCGAGTAGACTCAGGGTTTTGAATAGTTTATTGATAATCATACGATGAGCAGTCTGATTCAAATAGACGTCAGCTGAAGTATGAGTGGAATTAAATTGAGCATAGGAGTAGGCCAATATTGTTGGAAATTCTAAGGGTCCCAAGGATCACAAATCAAGCATGAAACATAAGTGAATGCATTCGAGAAGTCGTGGAATACTTACATCGAGCGGTTGAGAGATGCAGAGGCAACAAAAACTGAATTTTCTGCCTTGTGAACTGCGGCAGTGGCAGTGAATTTCTTCAATGTTTGGAGTCCATGGATGTCTTTCGTCGAGCTCCAAGCTTCGTCGAATGGTTCCCGGCTCATGGGTGGGCTTCCCTATCACCTTCGCATTGATCCCGGAGTGTGTTAGCACTCTCGATTTTGCCATAAAATCACACTTGCTTCCCTACCATTTTCGGTTTTTGCCCAGCAAACCAGAACCATAAAATGGCGTGAAAGATGAAGATAAAATGGTGGAAAGAGAGAGATGAAATGTGTTAATCAATTTTGGTATTTTATTTCTCAAACATATACCAAAATTTTGGCTTTTGAAAAGTCAAACAATCAAAGCCATTAATACCCACAACAACCACATCAATCAATCAATCCAATCAACTGTCACATCACTCAAAGTGACATGATTTGACGTTTGATACGACGCTAGATGCGACTAGCGATTTGACGCTAGATGCGACTAGCGATTTGACTCTTGATTTGACTTGCGTGCCGCACTCGAATTCGAAATGCGAATGTGCTCGCAAATAATCTCGGGCTCGGTTCGCTAATTCCAAATTAACGAATTTTTCGTTGCGTCGTAATTAAATGATTACGCCTAGGGGTGTTCACAGGTGGGGTCGGGTCGGGTTTTTTTTTTTGATTTTTGAATGACCCAATCTGGTCGGGTCAGTCGGGTAGGTCGACCCGAAACCCAAAATTTGAGTGCATGACCCGCGCGGGTCGGGTCAAAAAACTGCGGGTCGGGTCGGGTCACCATAAAAATTCATTAAATATAATATATATATATATTTCGTTGATTCAAACAACAAGGTGGGCGCGTGGCTGAGTGGCAAAGTAGTTGATTAATTTCCGATTGATCTTGAGTTCGAATCTTATCATCTACAACTTTTTTTAATAAATTAAAATTTCAAAAATTGGTGAAGTTTGGATTCGAACCGGTAACCACCTCAAGAATCACAAAGACTTAACCATTTCACCAACACTTGTTACTTGTAAAAGTAGTATCATTAAAAACATATATACGATAATTAGTATATTATTTAAATCGAATCGGGTCGGGTCGGGTCACGGGATTTCTGCCTAAAACCCGTGACCCGAAATTGATTTTTAAAATTGTTAAACCCGACCGGATCGGGTCGGGTCAGTGCGGGTCTGGTCGGGTCAGTGCGGGTCGGGTCGCGGGTCGACCCGACCCTATGAACACCCATAGTTACGCCTAGCGAAATCACTATTCACGTCGCTAACGAATTAATTCTAAATTAATTCGCTCGCCCGAATTAAAATCTAATTTTAATTCCGCGTCGAAATCTATTTCGTTTAATATATCAAATATATTAATTTACCGATTAATTCCAAATTAATCGTTATCTCTCTTTGTTTGATATTTTATCCCAAATAAAATATCTCTGCAATTAATCCCAGATTAATTTTCTATCTCATCTTATTAATCCCAGATTAATTAAAGTGCGAGTCATACGTCATCGGTGAATCTTTGGAAGCGACCCATGAGATCCCCGGATATGTTAGCAGTAAATTAGGTCGTCGGACTATCCGAACAAGTAAGTACCTCGTACTATGTTTATACCGATTTACAAGACAAGGTTGGCCTCTAGCAAAGCGCCGTGCCTACCCAATTCTCCGGAAATATCCTTACAGGAATAAATGATCTGTATTAGGCGTAATATACGTAGTATTGTGTATTTCTATCCAGTATCGGATGATCACATGCGAGGCCTGGGGCTGGTACATTGTCTGTCCCGTACGAAACATATATCGGATTACGAGCAACTAGTCTCTTTAATATCGGATAATCATGACCAAGTCATATTATCCCAACAGTTGCAACCTTATATAGAGAACCAGTTATGTATCCCTGCGTGATCATCAACTCCATATGACTGGAGTGACACTTCCGTCTTGACATCACACCCAACACACTACGATTCTCAATATACCCAATATTGGCGTACACAGAACCGGTTAAAGCCCTGGACGACCTCAACCAAAATATATTGATTGTCGCAAGTATTAGCGGTGCAAGTCTCAGGTTAAGACCAAATACACCTACCCTGATTTCGGATTTCCATAGACATATAATCATACTACCAATGGAATTCCGAGGGGGTCTTATCCAGAGCGAAGCTATTTCCCGTACTATCGGTGAAACACAACCTCCTATTACACTTGCATGAGTATCCTATACCCAAATATATGAGAACTATGCCGTTGTGCCCTCACAACGCGCACAAGTGTAATACTAGTTTTTTACGCATTCATCGATGTCCAATCTCGATAATGCTCTGACTAGGGATATTTAATGATTTATCCTACGTGGACTGATACTGTCTCATATCATTCTCCATCCAGGAACAAATCACAAGGACCTCTCATCATTTATACATCTAGGTGATCTAATCACAAATGATAAGAGTGCAATCTCCTTTGTCACATAGTTAATTTGTACAACAACACCATGATCTGTACAAATAGTGACACTATGGGTCATAATTGTCCAACAAAAATTATAGGCTGGAGAAAGCCTAGCTGTCGAAAGCTTAGCGTTGAGCTATATTATTTTGGTATTGTTAGTGCAGTAGACTAGATGTCGACTGAGATTAATGTATCGACTGGAACCAGTGTTGATTGGAATTGATGTTGACTGGAATCCATGTTGATTGGGCTTTGGTAGTAGCCCAATATGCCATATGAAGGCCATGAAACATGATTTTAAGCGAGTTTGTTGTATGGGCACATTGGGTATGGATACATGTCGACTAAGACATATTTTAATTTGGGTCATTAGGCCAAATTTAGCCCATACAATTTATCACATACTCTCTAAGTCAATGAGTCTTTGGCTTGAAGAGTATTCGATGTATGATGTGCATGTCGCTTGTAATTTCCATGTCGATTGGATGTTGCTTCATCGTTTGGGACATCCATATCGTTTTAATCTTTGATGTCATTTGAATTACCATGTCATCTGTAGAACTTACATGTCGTTTGGAAATTTTATATCACTTAGAGATTGTGTAGGCTGGATCAAATGAAGGTTATTGGGCGTCGGCTGAAACAAATGAAAGCATTTCCATATCGACTGGATTAAATGCAGCTCTATTAAGTCGACTGCGAGAAATGGGTTGCTTCATAAGTCGATTGGACTAGGTGAAGGGCTAGGTATATCGATTGGGAAAAATAAGGGTCTTTACATGTTGGTTGGAACATGAGAAGGTCAAGTTATTTCCAAGCGACCAATGGTTTGTTGTTCATATGGTCGAAATGTCCTCGGGTGAAAATGGGTTATTTTTTACTCTTCATCTTATGAGCTTAAATTGGGCCTTATAAGATAGGCCTTTAGAGATTTGGGCCTTTCGTTGGTTGCTAATAACTGTAGTTGTGATGATAACAACTGTAGTTGTTATGATAAGCTTTTGGCGGGAAATGAAGCATGGATAGTAAGGCCGAGTATAAGTATGGGTTGAAATCTCAGTTGCTTTCATCCCAGATTCTTTATAAGGTTAACAAATGGGAGAGCTATCAAAATCCTCAATGTATTCCTTTAACCTTTAACCTTTGCTTTTGTTTTTCTTTCCTTCAAGTTGTTCTTGTGTTATTGATAGTTTAGATCTTCAATTGCTAGGTAGCGTAGAACTTTTGTCTATGATTGGTTTGATCATTATGGTATAGAAAATTTCAAGATTTAGCTATTTGTAGGAGTATTATCATTTAGCTTAATGTCGAGTATGAGTTATATGAGGTCTAGTGATACCCCCACTAAGACTGGGTGGTATGGTGAGCCTCAGGTTACGATTGCCTATACTTCGTCTTAGTCGACTAAAGCTAATGTTGACGTTGAAATAACTAGTGGATCTATGGTTAGTCTTAGGACATTAGTAATGTCCAGACCGTAAAGCCACTTAGGATTGTGTCGGATGAAGTAGGGTCTAGTGGGACTCCAAGTATTAGTGAACCCACTGATATTCTTTCAAATAACCCAGTAAGTCGTGTCGATGGGCCGATGATGAGAGAGATAAAGCTTGTGTATAGTTCCATTGGTCGATTGAAGTTAAATTGTTGGCCTCATGGGAGAGGATAAATTACAAGATCCCATGGTAGATACGATTTTATGAGAGACATTTTGAGGTTAGGCTCTGATTTCCAGTGCCTCGGCTGGCTTGGGAGGTGTTGGACTACTACGGGGTGGCTCATTCTTAGCTCATGCCCAACACTTGGAGGATTGATGGCGGTTGAATGCATGGCTCATCAATTGGGGCTAAACTTTGGTGTATGAGATTTATTATACACTTATTATATTAATGAGTATTTGACTGAGAAATGGATGTACCATTTGTATATTTGCTCAAAAAGAAAGAATATAGTGCTGAGGTTCACTACAAATGACCGAGGCTATTGGAAAAAGTACTATTTTTTGTGAATGTGGAGATGATGTTTGGGTCTGCTGGTGCTGATCGTATCCCTAAGCATTGGGAGACATCGAGTGAGTGAATTCCTTCTTGCATTGTTTCCTTACTTATTTTTAACTAGCGCTTAATTTTTCCTTTACTGTAGGTTCTCATAATAACCGAACGTTCGACAATACAACAAGCGTAGTCTCGAATAAAAGGAATATTTTAGGAAAACCTGAACCTGAGTGGAATTGGAGTTTTGTGCTAGAAAAGGAGTGGCTGAGAGTTAGTCCATTGTGGAAATACGTCTTTGATCGAAAAAGGTATACATATGGCCTTTAGAAAATATCTTTTGGCAATTTTGGTGGGTCGTTGGTCGTGTCAGGTTCAATTTGGGAGACTTTTATTCTTAAAGCCGCTAACACCCGAAAAGATATTGTACGCAGTCAAGATAATGTCAGGTCGGTTCAAGATTTCATCTTATGAGGAGATGATGGCTAAGAAGAAGAGCAACAAGGGCAAATAGAAGAAGGTGGTGGAGAGACCTTGGCCATAAAAGTCTATGGAAACAACCCATTTCGAGGCTGAGGCTAAAATAATTATGAAACAGTCTATTGAGATGATGCCTCTGATGAAAAAGCACAAACCATGGGCTGACCTGGAAGAGGATTTGGACAATATGGTCGTCAAGATTCCTCGTGTGACCATAATTTTTTTTATCCATCTTGACTTAAAAAGTTCGCTGATGGGGAGAGATGAGGAGATGTTGATTAGTTTGGGCCCAATAGAGTCTGTTAAATGGGCAATGGCCTACAGTTGGTCAGTTGGAGGGTATTACTTTTGAGGCTATGGCTAAGGACTGGTATTACTCGTATGAAGCAATTTTTGGCTGGGGATCACAAGGATTAAACTCTCGAGAAGTGGATCCAGAAATACGAGAAGATGAATGATGATTTTCCTGAGCCATCTGCTATGGATGACTATAAAAAGGATGCTGCCCAGGTTGATGAGGATGCTCATGTCTCTAAAGTTGGGGGTGACAATCCTCCAACAGATTCTTGACTTTAGTTCACAATCTATGTATATAAATTTTTCGATTTGTAATGAAAAACTTTAAGATTAACGAATGATCTTTTGTTACTTTCTTTCGTTTATAAATTTATGATTGTGTTGAGTCTTTGCAAGCACTAATTGGTCGATTGGAACTAAATTTATCTTTATACCTGATGCGTCGACTCAAGACTTGGGCTTAGATGAGGCGATGTTTAAATTGCTTTGACTTGGTGTCAACTTAGGACTTTGGCTCAGATGAAGGCTAAGTCTGGGTTGCTTGAACTTGATGTCGTATGAGACAAATCAATGAAAAAACTTCTATATATTGGAATTATGACCAAGTCTAAAAACGTTAAAACATAAAGATGCTAATTAATTGAAAAAACTACCAAGTACAATCTTCAACATAAAGCAGTCTCTCTATCCCCCAATCAAAGAGTAGTCATTTGTCGAGTGGCTAGTCTTTGACTTATTGATTATTGGGGTTATATGTTGTATCTCTTGAGGTGCATAGCGTTCTAGCTATTTTGAATGAGTTTTCAGATTCTGTCTTCAACTTGTAGGCTCATTGTCATACCATGACATGTTCCCTCAATTTATCGATGGTGTCTAGACTCTGGTTCATAAATTGTTTGTTGCATTCATCATTGAGCCATTAGTAGTTTGGGGATGAGACGCTTTATTCGACATATACGACTGCTAAAGATGTTTGAGATAATGAGATATTTATGACTATAATATTATAATCAAATATCTAGATATTTATTTACTTTACACATGTCAAATTTTGATTTGGACAAGTGTCAAGTTCTTAAGTTTACACATGGCACCATATGATTTTGCCAAGTGTCAAATTTATATTAAATACAAGATATTTGATTATGTATTTAAATTAAATATTAATTAATTTATAAATAAATTAGGATATCTAGATATTTTATTTCCTTTACTATGATAAATTTTGATTTGACCATTTGTTAAAGTATTAAGTTGACACTTTACACCATGACTTGTTGACAAGTGTCAAGATCTTATTAAAACCACCAAATTATATATTTGATCAATTGTGTGAATTTAATTTGAAATACTTTAAATATTTTCTTAGATTTTCCTAAGTGAAATAGATTGAATTAGAATATGAAAAGAGAAGGATTTTGATTCCTTTGTATTTCTTATTCAATATTCAAGTTTAAGCTTATGAAATTTTAGTGAAAATTATTTTGACAAGCTTTGAAATATCTCTCATATCATACCGAAAGTTTCGTCAAGCTGATTCTATGTATGGATACACTTGGAGGCAATCGAAGACGGTTCGTTTTTTAGATAGAGCTTACGAGAGGTATTGTAGGGGTTTTATAGCGAAAACCCGGTAACGCAGCGGAATCGCGGAAAATCAAAATTTTCCGATTTCAAAATTTTTCTTGGATCAATTAAATAAACTTATTTATTTAATTACCCAATTATTAAATTCTGAAAAATTACACAAGAGATCAAATTTCTTGATAATTACCAAATTGCCCCACAACTTGCAAATTGATCATTTTAGTCCTAAAATTGTCAAATACAATTTTGGATGATTCTAAATCATTTCTAAAATGATTTCCAACATGTCCAACTGACCGGCGTAATAACACGCGTATAACGCAAGCGCACGTATCGTTCAAGTAGTATAAAAAGTATCGATCCCACGAGGACTTAATACCTAAGCTATTAATTTATGAAGCCAAATTTTTACGAGTATCTAATGGAATGATTGTTTGATTGGATGGTGACTTTAAACTTGAAACAAGTAAATAAAATTGTGTGAAAGTAAATTGATGAAAATTCAAGATTATTAAACTATCGAGGATTGTGAATCTTTCCAATATCTTTAAAGATGAAGTGGTTATCTTATGTTTGTGTAAAATATTGGTTTACTAACCTGTAACACGAAATTATGCAAAAGCCTCTGTCTATGGTCAGATGCAAAGTTGGGAAGCGGTCGCGAGTACGCAGCGGAAAATTAATAAATTAAATTATGATGTCGCTATCCCTTTGCCCAAGACCTATTTGTTTTGATTATTCTATAAGCCTAGGCATGTTATTATATATTCTAAGCATAAAAACTCATAAAATATGCAAAAAAACATAAACATAAACATGTTAACTATCATAAGAACTATAATTAAAATAAAGAAAGAAAAGACTTACTTGAACCGAAGACTCCTCCAGTCCTCCCTCCTCCCTCCAATCTACAAGCTTTTCTCGAACTCAGCAAGCTCTTTCACGTTCCAAAGAGCCACCCGAGTGTGTGGCCTCCAAAGATGCACACACCAAAGCCAAAACTCAACGGCAAGACTACGCCTTGAGTGCACGGGTATTTTGCCCTTGGTGCTAGCCTAGGCAAATACCTCAAAACTTTTAACTCGAGGTTCCTCTAGATAATTAGACTTAAGGATCCTCAAAATCAGTGGCTTACTCTTAAACTTTAGAGTTCCTCACTTATAAAAACCAAGATATGAAAGGTTTGGTGCAAAAATTTGTAAAGAATTCATTGGGTTTATATAGGTGCTCCAAAGACAACAAAATTAATTAAGAATCTGATGTGGGATAAATGCTAATTTAATCTTAGCCATTGGATCTTAATTTAGTTGTTTAATGAGATTATAAAACCCTAATAAGAGTTTGGGTCGAATTGGAATTCAAAACAAATAACAAATAAAAAAAAATTAATATTCACATTACTATTCACGTTTATTTATTTATTCCAATTCCCAAAGTGCCCATATCGTTATTCACCAATCCCTAAGCCACTATGGAACCTCATAAATGATCTGTTCAATAATTAAACACATTGAACCATTTATGAACAATTCCTACAACAATCATATATGCTGTTAAATTTGTACTGTGCACTGTTAACCATTGATTTCGACTTTGTTGTGTGTGACCTTTTGGGTTCCCCTCAAGTTGGACATGAAATGAATCGTGATAATTTAATCGAACATAAATTATCCTCCGATCAGATGGTTGTTCGATTTCAATGACCAAGGTTGACATATAGCAACATGTCAAGGCCCCAAATGAGAAGGAAAGATATATATACCCATTCTGTATGCAATTTACATATGATACGGTCCATCGCCTCACTGTATCCCTACCGTTTGACCTAGGGTATGGAAAGTGTCTACCATATAGTCAAATGTATGATGTTGATAGTGTCATGAATCGTGCTAACCCAAGAATCTCACATGATTCTTCCGCTACGGCCAAAATCTCAAGCATTGATCACACACATCAACCCTCGAACTAGAATACTACTCTTATAAGAAAATATTACCCGAGAGAGTGGCGATTATCTGTTGTATCTTTACAAACTTCATGTGTTTCAACAAATGACCCAACCATACCCTTATGACCGGATCTTTTGAACCGAGGAAGGAGAATGTCAAAGTTATTTGATCCACACATAAGATTGTAAAGACCTCAAGTCTAAGGACTAGTCATACAATCGATACATGAAAGTCCTCACAGATACATGTGATAAACACTCCATGTGAAAACTTTCAGCGGTCAGTTCGATGGACGCGAGTAACTCATGCATCCATGTGATACACCAAGCGGACGGATCTCCGCTAGTAGCCTATGAGATCGGCTACCCCACTGAAGGGCGGATCATATCATCATGCTAGTCTCTCCATTTTGTGAACGCCCAGATTATTCACAAAACTATGACTAGGAACATTTAAGAGTAATGATTCTCATAAGGCGTGGAAGCCATCATCTTATTACTCCAAGGGCTTTATTACAATATTTGATGATTCATATAAGTTATGTAAGACATGTATAATAAAGATTGTCATTTTATTAATTAATGAAAATATTACAAATACATGTACATATAGCCCATCCACAAGTCGGGTATAGGGCGTATCCCTAACAATCTCCCACTTATATTATAGCCAACTAGTATGAATCTGGACCCCATACTCTCGGGTGTGCTTATCATGCTTTTGTTGAGTCAGCCCTTTAGTCAGAGAATCTGCAAGTCTATTTTCTGTGGGTATTTTCTCTATAATAACTTATTCTCTCTCAACAATTTCCCTGATGAGATGAAATCGCCTGAGTACATGCTTGGATTTCTGGTGGGACCTTGGTTTCTTTGATTGAGCAATGGCAACCGTGTTGTCACAATATATCATGACACCATTCTTTATCGAGGGAAGCACTTCCAGCTCCGTGATGAACTTCTTTATCCAGACTGCTTCTTTAGCTGCCTCAGATGTTGCAATATACTCGGCTTCAGTGGTGGAGTCCGCTGTAGTTCACTGCTTTGAGCTTTTCCAACTGACAGCTCCGCCATTTAAAGTAAACAGATATCCTATTTGCGATCTGCTATCATCCTTATTGGTTTGAAAGCTCGCATTACAGTAACCAATGACTTTCATCTCAGAACAATCTCTGTATGTCAAAAACACATCATTAGTTCTTCTCAGATACTTGGGGATTGTTTTGATAGCTGCCCAATGTTGCTCACCAGGATTTGCCTAATACCTGCTCATTATGCTAATAGCATAAGAGACATAAGGTCTTGTACATAGCATGGAGTACATGATTGATCCTATTACTGAAGCATAAGAGATCCTACTCATACGCTCTCTATCTGAAGGAGTATGTGGACATTGCTCCTTAAATAATTTAATTTTATGACAAATAGGTAAATTACCTCTTTTGGAATCTTCAATTTTGAATATTTTCAAAACTTTATCTATGTATGTTGATTGAGAAAGTCCTAACAATCTCTTAGATCTATTACGGTAGATCTTAATGCCGATGATGTAGGCTGCTTCTCCCAAATCTTTCATGGAAAAATTCTGAGATAACCATTGCTTGATGGCTTGCATCATGGGAATATCATTCCCGATGATTAATATGTCATCGAGATATAATAAAAAAATTAAACAGCACTCCCACTACTTTTCTTGTAAACACAATGATCATCTACATTTTTGATGAAGTCAAATTCTTTGATTGTCTCATCAAATCGTATATTCCAACTTCTGGAGGCTTGCTTGAGTCCATAAATGGATCGTTTAAATTTGCACACTTTATTATGATCATCATTAGATACAAACCCCTCAGGTTGTGTCATATAGACTTCCTCTACGAGGTTCCCATTAAGGAAATCTGTTTTGACATCCATCTGCCAAATCTCATAATCAAAGTGTGCAGCTAGTGCCAGTAAACTTTGAATGGACTTTATCATTGCAACAGGCGAGAAGGTTTCATCATAGTCAATTCCTTGGATTTGTCTATAACCTTTCGCCACCAACCTAGCCTTATAGGTTTGGATGTTGCCTTCTGCATTAGTTTTACGCTTGTAAATCCACTTGTAGCCTATGTGTTTTATCCATTCAGGTGCATCCACCAAGTCCCGGACTTGATTCTGATACATAGAGTCTATTTCGGATTTCATGGCCTCAAGCCACTTGACTGAATCAATGTCACGCATTGCTTCGTCATAACTGGTGGGATCTTCATTATCAATGACCTGATCATGTTCCTCATCAATATGGAAACCATATCTTTCAGGCTCATATCTTTCCCTACCGGACCTTCTAAGTTCATAACCTTGTGGTTGTTCCGTCGCTGCCCTTTTGAGGGGTCTGAGACTTAGTTATATGTTAGTTTGTTCTTCTCGTACCACATCGAGGTCAGGTCTACTCCCACTATATTTCTTGAGAAGAAATTCATTCTCTAGAATTTTAGCATTTCGTGAGACAAATGTTATTTGTTCATTTGGGACGTAGAACACGTATGCTCTTGAGTTTAAGGCATATCCTACAAACTTACATTTAATTGCCATATCATCCAATTTGTTAGTTTGTGTGAGCTTAACATATGCGTCACATCCCCAAACTCTTAGATAAATAAGATTAGGACGTTTCCAAGACCATAACTCATATGGTGTTTGACTAATAGTCTTGGAATGAACTTGGTTTAGTAGTTGTGTTGCAGTTTCTAAAGCAAGACCCCAAAATGAAAGAGGTAGATCCGTGTCTAGCATAATTGATCGGACCATATCTAATAATTTCTGATTTCTCCTTTCGGAGACCCCATTATGCTGTGGAGTTCCCGGAGGAGTCCATTGGGAAACAATGCCATTTTCTCTCAAGTAATCTTGAAATTCGTTGCTTAAGTATTCATCACCTCGGTCAGACCTTAGTGACTTAATACTTTGATTAAGCTGGTTTTCTACTTCAGTTTTGAAGTCTTTGAATTTCTCAAAGGCTTCAGATTTGTACCGCATAAGGTACACATACCCATATCGCGAGTGATCATCGATAAAGGTAATGAAGTAGGAGAATCCACCTCTAGCGGTAACTGACATTGGTCCGCATACATAAGAGTGTATGAGTTCTAATGTCTCCGTTACACGATGTCCTTTACATTTGAAGGGTAATTTTGTCATTTTACCAAGTAAACAAGACTCACAAGTTCCATAAGGTTCATATTTGAAGAGTCTGAAATACCCATCCTTATGTAGCTTAGTTAATATTGTTTCATTGATATGACCTAAGCGACTGTGCCATAGAAGTGATTCATTGAGATTATTCGAGTTAACGTTGTATATATTAGAGGTTGAACATTCTTTGTTAGTTTGTAAGACATAGATACCATTATTCAAAATACCATCTCCATATTTTATTTCATTTAAATAAATAGAACATTCATTACAACTTATTAGGCATGAAAAGCCTTTATTACATAAAGAAGAAATTGAAATGATGTTCTTTACTAGAAAATGTACATAAACACAATCTTCTAAGTCTAAAACTAAACCATTCGGTAAAACTAATGAATAAGTCCCCACGCATAATGTAGCCAGTTTTGCTCCATTACCCATGTGTAAGTCAACCTCCCCATGACGGAGTCTCCTACTGTTTCTCAGGCCCTGCACATTGTTACACAAGTGAGTCCCACAACCGGTGTCAAGCACCCAAGTAGAAGGTTCGAAGTTTTGAGAATATAGTTCAATCATATACAACATACCTAAGCATTGGGATTCTTGGCCTCTTGGCTTCCCTAGCTTCCTTGGCTTTCAAGGATCTGCAATCTTTCTTCCAATGACCATTCTTTCCATAAACGAAACATTTCCCATTTCCCTTTTTCTTCTCCACCTTACCATTGGGCTTTAGGTGATATGGAGCCTTGGCCTTGCCCTTATTTTATTTGGGCCTTGGCTTCAGGTCCGTACCCGTATGCATGATGGAGGTTTTAAGCTCCCATTTCAAGTATTTCTATGCTTGCTTTATCAGATTGTGCAATTCTGCTAACGTAGCTTCTTTATCAGACAGATGAAACTGCATAATAAAGTTAGAGAAGTCTTTTGGTAATGACTGAAGAATTAGATCGTGACCTATCTCATGATCCATGATGAACCCGAGTTGGCCAATTTTTCAATGTGGCCAATCATCTTAAGCACATGTCCACTAATAGATCTTTCCTTATACCTTGTTTGGAATAAGACACATGACACTTGGAATCTCACGGTATGAACGAAAGTTGCATATAACTCCTTCAAGTGAAAGATGATGGTTTGAGCATCCATATCTTCGTGAGCTTTCTGAAGTTCGTCTGACATAGAGCCAATCATTATGCAAATGTATTTTGGTCAGCATCTTCTGCAGGTTCAGGGGAAAATGGTCTTTCAAGAACATAGAAAATATTTTCTTGTCGTAAGACAATTTTAAGGTTTCTAAACCAGTCATTGTAGTTGTCCCATTTGAGCTTATGCTCATCAAGGATGGAACGAAGTGATACTCTGTTTGCCATTTGAATGTTTGTGAAATATTTTAACCCACATGTTAAGAGAGAATGTTAAAATTAGGAATATATTTTCATTAATGTTGCATAATAACATGGGCTTTTAATATTATGAAGTTGCTCCCACTCAATTATTTTAAAATTTTAAGCAAATCGCATCAACCCCAATATGATGGATTTCTTGTGGGCAAGGATCCTATTATCATCATTTCATAACTCCGACTAGGGCCGGTCGTTATAAAATACGATAATTAGGTAGGTTCCCAACCTATTTATGATATAAATCACAATTCCTTGATCATTGGGTTGGGCAATCAAACATGCCATAGCTTATGCTAGTCCTTGTGGACACCCAAATCTTTGCCACTAAGTTATAAGACCACGCCTAAGGGTCGATGCGTCTTATGACTCAGAAAAATCAAACTATTGTCAATAGTACGATTTAAGGACAAATTGGTATTGGTCAGTCTGGTAAAGCCTAGTCCTGCCAATACGGTTTAAGCCCTTTGGGTCTATACTTTACAATGGGAGGCAAATTTTAGACTTAAATTATTATTGAGGATTTTAGCAAGTTTAAGTGAATAACTGTCAAATGGATTCCTCCATTGAAAATTCCACAAAGGGAGGGTGGAACAAACTCTCTTAAATACCCTTACCTCTTAGGCTCTTATTGCCTTGGTGACATGAATAAAAATAGATCCTCCAAATTATTCCAACACTTTAAATATGCTTTAAGGTAAGCTTTGAGTAAATGATTATCTAGATGTCTTCACAGCTTTTCCTTTTGGCTATAAAAAGGTAGTGAGTGAAGAAGACATCAAATCATTATCTAACTCTAGTAATACCTTTGGTTAAATTAACTTTAGTTTGGAAAGTTTTATTAACCCTTGGTCCCACCCCACTTGTATCTTTTATAATGTCTTTTATTATAAACAAGTGATTTATATTTATTAGCCTTAAAGGTAATAAATCTCTAAGTTCATCACAGAATAATTATTTAGCTAAGGGATAAGCAATACACTCTCTATTCCTTAGAAAGTCTCTAAATGCTTGCACCCTAAAATAATCATGCCAATTCTAATCATACATAGAATCATCAAGCATATGAGTTTTAATATATTGGAATTATTTTAGGCATTAAATAACTTTGATTAATATTTAATTATGATATTACATTTTATTTTATTCAAATAAATTTACTATTCACATTTTTTTTACAGATGCGTGAACTTTAAATACAATTTCACAATTCAAATCTTAATCAAATCATGCAAAACTTGTGCCTAAAATTAAGTTCAGGGTGTTAGCTTTCCAACGAGATTTTACACACCCAATTTTGAGTTCAAATGAGAGAGAACTAATCAAAACAAAAATGGCGCGCCGATACCACTGTTGGGAAGCGGCCGCGAGTGCGCAACGGAAAATTAAATAAATTAAATTATGATGCCATTATCCCTTTGCCCAAGACCCATTTGTTTTGATTATTCTACAAGCCTAGACATGTTACTATATCTTCTAAGCATAAGAACTCATAAAATATGCAAATAACATAAACCTAAACATGCTAACTATCATAAGAACTCTAATTAAAATAAAAAAATAAAAAGACTTACTTGAACCGAAGACTCCTCCAACCCTCCCTCCAATCTACAAGCTTTTCTCGAACTCAGCAAGCTCTTCCACGTTCCAAAGAGCAACCCAAATGTGTGGCCTCCAAAAATGCATACACCAAAGCCAAAACTCAACGGCAAGACTACGCCTTGAGTGCATGGGTATTTTGCCGTTGGTGCTAGCCTAGACAAATACCTCAAAACTTTTAACTCGAGGTTCCTCTAGTCAATTAGACTTAAGGATCCTCAAAATCAGTGGCTTACTCTTAAAATTTAGAGTTGCTCACTTATATAAACCCAAGATATGAAAGGTTTGGTGTAAAAATTTGTAAAGAATTCATTGGGTTTATATAGGTGCTCCAAAGACAACAAAATTAATTAAGAATCCGATGTGAGATAGATGCTAATTTAATCTTAGCCATTGGATCTTAATTTAGTGGTTTAATGAGATTATAAAACCCTAATAAGAGTTTGGGCCGAATTGGAATTCAAAACAAATAACAAATAAAAAAAATTACTATTCACATATTCACGTTACTATTCACATTTTATTTATTTATTTATTTATTCCAATTCCCAAAGTGCCACTATCGTCATTCAAAATGATCTATTCAATAATTAAACACATTGAACCATTTATGAACAATTCCCACATCAATCATATATGCTGTTAAATTTATATTGTGCACTGTTAACCATTGATTTCGACTTTTTTGTGTGTGACCTTTTGGGTTCCCCTCAAGTTGGACATGAAATGAATCATGATAATTTAATCGAACATAAATTATCCTCTGATCAGATGGTCGTTCGATTTCAATGACCAAGGTTGACATCTAGCAACATGCCAAGGCCCCCAAATGAGAATGAAATATATATATACCTATTCTATATGCGATTTACATATGATACGGTCCCTTACCTCACTGTATCCCCACCGTTTGACCTAGGGTATGGAAAATGTCTACCCATATAGTCAAAGGTATGATGTTGATAGTGTCATGAATCGTGCTAACCAAGAATCTCACATGATTCTTCCGTTGCGGCCACAGTCTCAAGCACGATCACACATATCAACCCGCGAACTGGAATACCACTCTTATAAGAAAATATTATCCGAGAGAGTGGCGATTCTTTGTTGTATCTTTACAAACTTCATGTGTTTCCAAAAATGACCCAATCATACCCTTATGACCGGATCTTTTGAACCGGGGAAGGAGAGTGTCAAAGTTATTTGATCCACACATAATATTGTAAAGACCTCAAGTCTAAGGACTAGTCATATAATCGATACATGAAAGTTCTCACAGATACATGTGATAAACACTCCATGTGAAAACTTTCGATGGTCAGTTCGATGGACACGAGTAACTTATGCATCCATGTGATACACCAAGCGGACGGATCTCCGCTAGTAGCCTATGAGATCGGCTACCCCACTTAAGGGCGGATCATATCATCATGCTAGTCTCTCCGCTTTGTGAACGCCCAGGTTTATCACAAAACTATGACTAGGAACGTTTAAGAGTAATGATTCTCATAAGTGTGGAAGCCATCATTTTATTACTCCAAGGGCTTTATTAAAGTGTTTGATGATTCATATAAGTTATGTAAGACACGTATAATAAAGATTGTCATTTTATTAATTAATGAAAATATTATAAATACATGTTCATATAGCCCATCCATAAGTTGGGTATAGGGCATATCCCTAACAGTGTAACCCAATTAATATATGTATATGTCAACAAGTTACCTGAATTCATTAAGATTAAGTTCCAATTATGGTTACCCCCGCCCGACAGGTATTAGTCTATCCTGTAAGGAAATCTATTACAAGGTTATCTATCCTAAAGGAAGATCGTTGGCTATTAAGTCTAAGGCGGAACCTAAAATTCTTTTGTCAAGTTTATTTTAAGTTTACCAGATCATTCTTATTAATGACCAGTTAACAAGAAGCATTAAGCTTAAGACTTAATAATAACCTTATATTACCCAAACTATAAAATAACCTCTTCTAAATCGGTGATATTGAAATTTATCATAACCCTAGATAATGGGCTTAGCTACGACATATATTTACGGCTAGTAAAAGCTTAAATAAAATAAAAGACATAAAGTAAATGCTGAAATTTAAATAAAATAAATGCTGGAAAGTAAATGCTGGAAAAAATGTAAAAATACAATAAAAGAAAATGCTGAGGTTAAAGGATCCACTTTTATTATTACTATTTTAGATATCTCCCTTATTATAATATATTAACTTTGCGTGATAATTACCAACCAACCATATAAGCGGTATCCTGATTAAATCAAATTAATAATTAATTACCAACCTACCAATCAGGCGGTATCCAATTTAGTCAAGTTTAAAACCAATTTCAATAATACCAACCGACCATAAGACGATATCCTCATTAAGTCAGGTTTTAAATAGTTTATATATTATAATTAAGGGATATTAATCTAAATATTAGTAATAAAAGCTTTACTTTTTTACCCCAGCAGGAGGGAGTTACCTCATCATTACTGAAAAGTAAAGACTGAAAAGTAAAGAAAGGAAAATACTATTGCATAAAAGTAAATTGCAGAAAGTAAAGACTGAAAGGTAAAGAAAAGAAAGTGCAAATGTGAAAATTAATTACTGAAAGCTGTAAATAAACAAACAAGATACAATCTTCTTAGTATTCTTGAGGAATTATATAGAAGAAAGTATGAATTACAAATGAAAATTCGGTCATTATTTATAGGAAAATTTTTCCTCCTCGCGTCGCGACGCTCCGTTGATGAAGGACACGTGTTGCGCGGCTTCCATAGATGGTGACACGTGGCAGGCTGAATGATTATCTCAATAATTATGCTGACGTGGAAGCCACTGAATTATTGTGCTGACGTCATTGATGACATATATACTGATGTGGCGCAGATGTGGTGATGATGATTGTTAGCAGCATGTGATGTTGACACGTGTCTGGCGCACGTTAGCATGATTTGTTGTGATGTTGACACGTGGCAAGCACATGTTAGCAAGGAAAAATTCTTTGATGATGACACGTGTCCGGTGCACGTTAGCAATACCCGGCGCACGTTAGCCATCGCGACGCTCAAAAGTTGATTTTGCCCTTTTGTCCATTTTTCACTGTTTTGGCCCTGTCTGGTTCCAGTGAGTCCTGAAACCTTATTTATCTACAAAATAACACAAAACACATAAAAATATTCATAAAACTCAAGAAAATATACAAAATATTATGTCAAATGAGTGGGAAATAGTGATACATTTACCACTCATCACCAACACATCAAAATTAGATTGCAACAAAATCCCAATTTTTTTGCTAATTGCCGAAACAGCCCCAAATTTTCCAGTTTTTGTAATTTGGTCTTTTTATGTTCAAAACATGTCAAGATCAAATCCAATCAACCCAAAAATTAATATGCATCATATACAAACCATAATACATCACGTATATGAAAAGACCCAAATCTGGAAAGGGTTAAGAACCCTAATTTTACAATTTCTTAAAATTGACAAATCTTACCAAATCAATTAAATCCATCACTTTAATTCAATCTAAACCACACCAAACAAGTCTCACCTGTTAGACAATTATGACCCATAGCGTCACTATTTGTAAAAGACATTATGGTTTTTGTACAAATTAATTATGTAGAAATGAAATTGCATTTTATCATTTTGTAATTTGATTACTTGAATATATAAATGATAAAATCTCTATGATTAGTTCCAGATTATAAGATATGAGACAATATCAATCCATAAAGGTTTATCATTAAATATCCCTAGTCGTAGTATTATCGAGACTAGACATCGATAATGCGGAATAGACTAGTATGCACTTGGCGTGTTATGGAAGCGTAACAGCATAGTTCTCATATATTTAAGTATTGGATACTTAGCAAGTGTGATAGAAGGTTGTTGTTTACCGATGGTATGGAATTGTTGGTTTCTACTATAGTCCCAAGATCATTCAAGCAATGAAAAAATGATGTGAATACAATAAAGAAGTATGGCGGAATCATACTTACAATGAACGGATTATGGAAGTGTTGATAACAAAATTTTCTCCTTGTTGAAGCTCTCCATGATCGGCCAAGGTCCCAATTGTTGATGATGAAGAAGCTCCAAGCTTTTGAATGGATTCCAAGCTCTTAGATTGGTTTCCCTATCACCTTGTGATGATTCCTCTAGAGTGCTAGCTCTTGGTAATTTTGCAACAAAACAACCTTTCTTCTTCCTTGAACTTTCGGCCAAGTGAAAAGAAAATGGAGAGAGTAAAATTCTTGCAATGGCGTGAGTGTGGTGAGAGAGTGAAGAGTGTTTGACTTGTTCTTTTTATGTATTTGATTTCAAAAATCAATTAAAGATTTACCAAATATTTGGTAATAAGTCAATCATGTCCCTTTAACTTGGAGTGTAAAAAAAGTTAAAGTCATTCTCACCAAAACCCATCACTCAAAGTGACAAGTGATGATACACTCTCGGGCTCGGGTTCGCCAATTCCGAATTAACGAATTTTCCGTTGCGACGTAATTAAATCAAATTTAATTAAATAATTATGCCAAGTAAAATTACTATTCACGTCGCTAACGAATTAATTCTAAATTAATTCGTTTGCCTGAATTAAAATCTAATTTTAATTTCGCGTCGAAATCTAATTTCGTTTAATATATCGAATATATTACTTTATCGATTAATTCCAAATTAATCGTTCTCTCTCTTCAAATAGTATTTTATCCTAGATAAAATCTCTCCGTAATTAATCACAGATTAATTATGCTCGAATCATACGTCATCGATGAATCTTCGGGAAGCGACCCAAGAGATCCCTGGATATGTTGGCAGTAAATCCGGTTATCGGACTATCCGAACACGTACGTACCTCGTACTACGTTTTTACCGATTTACGAGACATGGTTGGCTTCTAGCAAAGCACTGTGCCTACCCAATTCTCCAGAAATATTCTTAATGGAATATTTAATCTTTGTCAGGCGTAATATACGTAGTATTGCGTATTGCGATCAAGTATCGGATGTCACATGCAAGGCCTGGGGCTGGAATAGTGTCTGCCCCGTACGAAGCATATATCGGATTACTAGCAACTAGTCACTTTAATCGGATAATCATGACCATGTCATATTATCCCGATGGTTGCAACCATTTAGAGTACCAGTTCTGTATCCCTGCGTGATCATCATCTCCATATGACTGAAGTGATACTTCCTTCTTGACATCACACCCAATACACTACGATTCTCAATAAACCCAAAAGAGGCGTACACAGAACCTGTTAAAGTCCTGGACGACCAAAACCAAAGCGTATTGATTGTCGCAAGTACTAGCGATGTAAGTCTCAGGTTAAGACCAAATACACCTACCCTGATGCGGATTCCCATAGACACATAGTCATACTACCAATGGGATTTCGCGGGGTCTATCCAGAGCGAAGCTGTTTCCGTACCATCGGTAAACACAACCTCCTATCACACTTGCATAAGTATCCAATACTTAAAATATGAGAACTATGCCGTTACGCTTCCATAACACGCACAAGTGCAATACTAGTCTATTCCGCATTATCGATGTCCAGTCTCGATAATACTACGACTAGGGATATTTAATGATTAAACCTTTATGGATTGATATTGTCTCATATCTTATAAATCGGAACTAATCATAGGGACTTTTATCATTTATATTCAAGTAATCAAATTACAAAATGATAAAATGCAATTTCATTGCTACATAATTAATTTGTACAAAAACCACAATGTCTTTTACAAATAGTGCCGCTATGGGTCATAATTGTCTAACAATCTCCCACTTGGCCTATAGCCAGTCACTCAAGCATCTAATACCTGAACTATGTACATGTCGCTCAAACTTTTGCTGAGGAATAACTTTCGTGCGGATCTGCAATGTTGTCCTCTGATGCGACCTTCTCGATCTTCACATCGCCACGATGTATGATCTCACGAATCAGATGGAAACGTCGAAGAACATGCTTGGATCGTTGATGAGACCGCGGTTCCTTAGCCTGCGCTATAGCCCCGTTATTGTCACAATACAATGGAACGGGCTCAGCTGCTAACGGAACTACTCCTAATCCAATTAGGAATTTTCGGATCCAAACTGCCTCTTTTGCTGCTTCAGCTGCAGCAATATACTCCGCTTCTGTTGTTGAATCGACAACAGTCTCTTGCTTGGAAGATTTCCAGCTTACTGCTCCGTTATTCAAACAAAATATGTACCCGGATTGCGACTTGCAGTCGTCTTTATCGGTTTGGAAACTTGCATCGGTATACCCAGTTACCTCAAGTTCTCCATCTCCATAGATTAAGAAAGCATCATTAGTTTGTCTAAGATACTTTAGGATATTCTTAACCGCCATCCAGTGACTATCACCTGGATCGGCATGATAGCGACTACACATGCTCAAAGCATATGAGACATCAGGTCGCGTACATATCATGGCATACATGATCGATCCGACTGCCGAGGCGAACGGTATCTGACTCATGTTGTCTCTCTCATCTTGAGTTTTAGGACACATGTCCTTAGATAGAGTGACGCCATGTGACACTGGCAACAGTCCCCTTTTGGACTGATCCATGTTGAATCGCTTCAACACTTTGTCAATGTACGTGCTATTGGAGAGTCCAAGCAGCTTTCTAGATCTATCCCGGATATATTTATTCCCAGATCTTTTATGGAGAATTTTAATGAAAGCCAAGCTTTCACCGATGTTAACATGGGAATGTCATTGCCTATAAGCAATACATCATCAACGTAAAGGACAATGAATGTCAGTGCGCTCCCACTAACCTTCTTATATACACAAGGATCATCCTCGTTTTGAACGAAATCATATTCTTTTATGATCTCATCAAAACGTTGGTTCCAAGAACGCGATGCTTGCTTCAATCCATAAATGGATCGATTTAACTTACAAACCTTGTTTGCAAGTCTAGGTACGAAAAAACCGTCAGGCTGTTGCATATAAACATCCTCCAAAAGGTTTCCATTAAGGAAATCAGTTTTGACGTCCATCTGCCATATCTCGTAATCGAAATATGCAGCAATAGCAAGCATTATCCGAATGGATTTAATCATGGCAACAGGTGAAAAAGTTTCATCGTAATCGACACCATGTCGTTGACGATACCCTTTCGCTACAAGCCTAGCTTTGTACGTTTGTATGTTTCCATCCATGTCGGTCTTCTTCTTGAAGACTCATTTGCAACCAATAGGCTTTACACCTTCTGGTGCATCAACAAGTGTCCAAACTTGGTTGGTGTACATGGAATCCATTTCGGAATTCATGGCATCTTGCCATAAACCAGAGTCGATACCTTGTATCGCTTCCTCATACATAGTCGGCTCATCTTCCTCAATAAGATTAATATCCACATGAGGTGAGATCAGAAACCCATACCTCTCAGGTTGTTTTCTGACTCTCTCCGACCTACGCGGTCATTGTGTATTCGAAGATTGTGGTACAGTCTCATCCCTGATGGACTGTTCATGTTCCGTTAAGGATTCTGTGCCAAGAACAGTATCACTCCGATTTTCATCGAGTTCTACTTTCCTCCCACTTATCACTGCATTTAGGAATTCCTTCTCAAGGAAAACCGCATGTAGAGCAACAAATACTTTGTTCTCTTGTGGGTGATAGAAGTAATATCCTTTGGTTTCCCTTGGATATCCTACAAATAGGCATTTATCCGATTTGGGTTCTAGTTTGGTACCTTCCAAACGTTTGACGTATGCCCAGCAACCCCAAATCTTCAGGAATGAGAAACCCGTCCTTTCTTTCATGTCCATATTTCATATGGAGTCTGTTGAACAGACTTTGACGGAACCTTATTCAAAATAAGTATTGCACTGTTCAATGCATATCCCTAGAAGGAAATAGGTAGCTCTGTGCGACTCATCATAGACCTTACCATGTCTAACAAAGTTCAGTTTCTCCGTTCGGACACACCGTTTAATTGCGGTGTTCCAGAAGGAGTCCACTGTGAAAGAATACCATATTCTTTCAAGTAATCAAGAAACTCATTGCTTAAGTATTCGCCACCACGGTCCGACCGTAATGTCTTAATATTTTTGTCGGTCTGTTTTTCTACTTCGTGTCGAAACTCTTTGAATTTCTCAAAAGTTTCCGACTTGTGTCTCATAAGATACACATAACCATAACGCGATGCATCATCCGTAAAGGTTACGAAATATTCATATCCACCTCTAGCCTGGCTAGACATTGGCCCACAAACGTCACTATGAACAAGGGCTAACAGTTCGGTGGCACGTGCACCTTTACCGCTAAAAGGTGATTTAGGCATTTTGCCTAATAAATAAGATTCGCAGACGTCATATGAATTTGGATCAAATCCGTCCAAGTACCCACTCTTCGAAAGTGTGGATATACGTGTCTTGTTTATGTGTCTCAGACGACAATGCCACATATAAGTTTCATCTTTGTTACTTACTTTAAGCCTTTTGTTTGTTACATTATATTTTTGAGATTGATTTATATTCAAAATATAAAGACCATTATTTGCATCAGCTGTGCAAATTTTTATATCATTTTTATACATAAAACACCCAGTGTTTCTAAATACAAAAGTATACCTGCATTGGGTTAACATAGATACAGAAATTATATTCCTAGTCAAACTAGGTACAAAATAACAGTTTATAAGTTCAAGTACATGCCCCGAGGGCAGTTCCAAAACATAAGTTCCCATGGCCAAAACGGCAACTCGAATCTCATTTCCAACATGGAGGTCAATCTCTCCTGAGGCCAGTCTCCTGCTAATCCGAGATCCTGCACATCAGTACATATGTGAGTACCATAACCAGAATCAAAAATCCAATTTTTAAAACTAGAAGTAGACATGTTTATTTCTATAACAAACATACCTGAAGCCGGTGCCTTGCCCGCTTTAATTTCCTTCATGTGTGCCTTGTACTCGCGGAAGTCACGCTTCCAGTGACCCCGCTTCCCGCACTGCAGACATACATCTTGGGATTTATCATTGGGTTTCCCAGACCCTTTGACGATTTGTCCTTGCCCTTCTTCTTATGCTTCTTCTTTTTAACATCTCCAGTCGCATTGGGCCAAGCCCTCGGAGTCTGAGATGTTGAAGCATACTGCGCCTCGCGCTTCTTGCCCTTAAAGAGCTTATGTTATGCCTCACGCAGAGTGGACATCAACTCTCCAAGAGTCTGGTCTTGGTTCAACATGTTATAGTTCATGATGAACCCACTTCAAGTGTCGGGGAGAGACTGTAGGATCAAATCCACTAAAGTCTCAGCCTCGAAGACTATGGCCATCTGTTCGAGCTGCTCAATGTCAGCAATCATCTGTGAGACATGATGCTCAACAGACGTACCCTCTGACATGCGAGCGCGGAAGAGCTTCTTCTGCAACTTGTATCTTTGTGATCTAAGATTAGATCATTGGAGATCGTGCAACTTCGCCATCATCTTATAGGGATCCAACCCATTGTTTTGATGACGGAATTGCGGAGTCATAGCGGCAAGCATTACCGATTGAGCAGTCACATTATCATCGCTATGAGTCTTCCAAAGCTCTAGCTCAAGCAACTGATCAGGTCGGGGCTTAGGCCCAATAGGTTGCTCTAAAGTATAGAGTAACTTCTCGGATCCCAGAACAATTCTAAGATTCATATCCCAGTACTGAAAGTTTGTGCCATTAAAGACGTTGTCGCCCATGACAATTTCCCTAATGCTCAACTTTTTTTCATCTTAACCGCAATAGTCAAACTATTCGATTAACGATGTATGGGTACAGTCTAACTGTTACAAGAAAAATAATAATATATTAGTCCAACTAATAAAATAATTGACGAAATAATTTTGAAAGCGCGTAAAGCTAAGTATTCGAACGAAATTGCAAATTCAATACTAGTCTCCCACTATTTTTCGGCGAGCCTCTAACCCTCTGTTGAGTACTCGGGAAACCTAGTTTCCTAGTGGGCTAGGATCCCGTTAAATAACACACAACCTTGACTTTGGCCAACAAGCTGTATGATATTTAACTAGGTAGATCTCTAAGATCAATTGGATCTCATCCAATTCCTAGATCCGGTAGGTGGACCCAAGTCCGAAACATATATACAATATATATGCCAATATATCCAATATATTTCCTAACCTTTTTCCTTTGAATCAACTAAGCCTTGGCTTTGGCACAACAAGCTTAATGATTCCAGTTAAGCGGAACCCATTGACTTTGGAAAGATTCGTAATCGATGTCGATGGACAAGAAGTGATCTTGACTTTGGCCAACAAATCAAATTGGACAAGACACACGATATATAACAAAGCCTTCATGATTCAAACACATCCGCGATGGACAAAGGTCTTGACTTTGGCCAACAAACCAGTGCCAATCTTGGATCTTGAGTAGGAATCACTCAATGGAAGGAAAACGCTTAATATTTTATTGAGGGTTTTTCGCGTAAATTGACAACCAATTTATTATCTTTGTTAGGTCTCATCATACACCCTTAAGCATGCATTCTAATAGCATAATAAGGCGCGGAAATAAATTAATAACGATATGCGGATGGATATCTCACAGATTGTTCCTAGAACAAATCACTCTCGTTCCTCTCCCCGGCTAGCACTATTCTTGCTTCTACCCAATTACATAATACAATAAGAGAAACCTCATTTACATTGAGGGGAATTAGGTGAGAAGGGAATTACAAAGAATCAAGAGAGATAAGGCTGGACACGCAGGTCCAATTTAATAAATTCTAAATTTACAACAATTTCCAAAATTGCCATTCCATTCTAATATCCATCTGATATACGTTATTCATTCAACACATTCATGTATTCACACAAAATATGTTATTCAATCAATCTAATCCAATTAATTAATCTTGAATAAAATGATCATCCAATGTTCAAACAACGATTTGATTTTGCGCGAGTCCAACTCGTTTTAGAATAAATACTCAAAGTACAAATTCTTGAATTATATTGAACTATAATTTAAATCTAATTTAATTTGTATTCAATACTAATTCCATATTTAATTTCAAATTAAATAACTACACTTTTTAATGCGCCTTTACGACTTAGATTCCAAATCTAATCTAAATGGGTCTCAAAGCCCAATTAACATCCAATGTAGTTTAATTAAAGTCCAATGGGCTTTCAATTAATTTCTTAAGGCATGGACTTTGGTCAATATGGGTCAAACCCAAATACCAAAGCTCATTCAAGGAATCACTCTTATTTGTCAAGAAACCAATTTAGGCCCATAATGCCCAATTAAACATTAAAAGGTCATTAGTTATATTTGGACTTAATGGAATGATTTAGGCCCAATTTGGATCCAATCCAATTGGCCTAAACCAACTTGGCCCAACCAATCCCATTAGGCCCAAATACAACATTTAAAGCCCAATTCTAAATTAAGCTAAATTAATTAAATTTTAATTTTCCAAATTTCAAAATTCAATTAATTAAAGTGTATTACATCAATTAATTATCTAAATCAATATTTCCAAAATACTAATTTGATCCATTAATAATGTCTTAATTTGTTCAACCCATGTCCAATATTTTGAAACAAAAAATCAACTCATTTCATGCTCATCATGCTCACGGCATTTTAGGGGTTTTTAATTCGATTCGTTTTCAATCCGATTGAATTACAAATCAATATTTCCCAAGTCTTTAAGCTCATCCAATGATCAAAAGAACAAAAAATACCATGACTTAGGGTTTCATCATGCATTCGGCCAAGTCATTAATTGGGGAAAAAATAATCCAATTCATTTTTCATGAAATTGATCATGCATAACACTATGTTATCATCATTCAGGCATACTCAATCAATCAATTGATTAAATCATACTCAAATCATTTTTACCCAAATTTTAGCATAAGAACCCTAACATTTTTCATGCTCAAATTATGCTCAATGAAACCATTGTTGGTTTCTACTATAGTCCCAAGATCATTCAAGCAATGAAAATAATGTGAATACAATAAAGAAGTATGGCAGAATCATACTTACAATGAACAGATTATGGAAGTGTTGATAACAAAATTTTCTCCTTGTTGAAGCTCTCCAAGATTCGGCCAAGGTCCCAATTTGTTGATGATGAAGAAGCTCCAAGCTTTTGAATAGATTCCAAGCTCTTAGATTGGTTTCCCTATCACCTTGTGATGATTCCTCTAGAGTGCTAGCTCTTGGTAATTTTTGCAACAAAAACACCTTTCTTCTTCCTTGAACTTTCGACCAAGTGAAAAGAAAATGGAGAGAGTAAAATTCTTGCAATGGGCGTGAGTGTGGTGAGAGAGTGATGAGTGTTTGACTTGTTCTTTTTTATGTATTTGATTTCAAAAATCAAATTAAAGATTTACCAAATATTTGGTAATAAGTCAATCATGTCACTTTAACTTGGAGTGTAAAACAAGTTAAAGTCATTCTCACCAAAACCCATCACTCAAAGTGATAAGTGATGTGATATGTGGGCCCCACTTGATTCGAAATCCAAGTGGGCCCACAAACACTCCCGGGCTCGGGTTTGCCAATTCCGAATTAACGAATTTTCCGTTGCGACGTAATTAAATCAAATTTAATTAAATAATTATGCTAAGTAAAATTACTATTCATGTCGCTCACGAATTAATTCTAAATTAATTCGTTTGCCCGAATTAAAATCTAATTTTAATTCCGCGTCGAAATCTAATTTCGTTTAATATATCAAATATATTACTTTATCAATTAATTCCAAATTAATCGTTCTCTCTCTTCAAATAATATTTTATCCTAGATAAAATCTCTCTGTAATTAATCCCAGATTAATTATGCTCGAATCATACGTCATTGGTGAATCTTCGGGAAGCGACCCAAGAGATCCCTGGATATGTTGGCAGTAAATCCGGTGATCGGACTATCCGAACATGTACGTACCTCGTACTACATTTTACCGATTTACGAGACATGGTTGGCTTCTAGCAAAACACCGTGCCTACCCAATTCTCAAGAAATATTATTAATGGAATATTTAATCTTTGTCAGGCGTAGTATACGTAGTTTTGCGTATTACGATCCAGTATCGGATGTCACATGCAAGGCCTGGGGCTGGAATAGTGTCTGTCCCGTACGAAGCATATATCGGATTACTAGCAACTAGTCACTTTAATCGGATAATCATGACCAAGTCATATTATCCCGATGGTTGCAACCATTTAGAGTACCAGTTCTGTATCCCTGCGTGATCATCATCTCCATATGATTGAAGTGATACTTCCTTCTTGACATCACACCCAATACACTACGATTCTCAATAAACCCAGAAGAGGCGTACACAGAACCTGTTAAAGTCCTGGACGACCAAAATCAAAGTGTATTGATTATCGCAAGTACTAGCGATGTAAGTCTCAGGTTAAGACCAAATACACCTACCCTGATGCGGATTCCCATAGACAAATAGACATACTACCAATGGGATTCCGCGGGGTCTATCCAGAGCGAAGCTGTTTCCGTACCATCGGTAAACACAACCTCTTATCACACTTGCATCACCATCATGAAACAACACAATGACAATTCTAGGTCATCAATGAGTGGCTAAGAAACTCTAGAAATGGCAACATGATTATCAAATAATCAAAAGTAAGCCATTGAGACCATTTCAAGCGTACTTTAAAACCATACATCTTTCAAATAAGTTCACAACCAATTAAAACACAAACTAAAAGTGTAGAGACAACATCTTAGCAACACATGTTGAAGCTAAGCATGTTAGAAATATTTTCTATGTTGAAAGATTAAAAGAAAGACTTACAAAAATCAAAGTATTTCAAGCTTTTCTTCTTTGTCTTCGAAGTTTTCTCTCAACTATTTTGTATTTGTTTTTGGTAACTTATGAACCTTAACCTAATGAAATGAAACAAAATAATATATACTCACTCCAAAAAGCCATTGTCCGAATGGTGTATACAATAATATCTAGATATTATTTTTTGTTTCAATTAATTTGCTTTATCAACGTGTGTTTATAATCATTAAACCATTTAATGAAATCCAACAAGTAAACAAAAGCAACTCAAGTCATTTCTAAAAAAATATCAAAACTTAAGATATTTATATTTTTAATTAATTTAATTATTTAACAATTAAATAATTATTTAAATATAATTTTTTTAAATATATGTATTATATTTACTTTAAATATCCAAATACATATATATTTATGATATATGTCAATATCACAATTTGACATTTAATTAATGTGTATTTAATAAAATCTATCATTAAATACAAATACACAATAATTAGGAAATGACTATTAGGTCTCATCGCATGTATTTTTCATTTAACCTTTAAACGACTTATAAATCATCAGTATTATTCATAAAAGTTGTCCTAGTGCTCTACGAGTATATTTCACTAGTGAGACTCTCTAGATTCAGGCATATCCGTCACGAAATCCAATTTCATGTCCATAATTTACCCACCCGTAAATTATGACTCACTGAATCATACATGTCGAGGTCATGTCATATGTTTAATTCTTCTGTCACATGTATCCGGATATATCCCAGAGATATAGATGTAAACGTCAAATCTCTATAGGGACAATCCCGTCGACGTCTTTATTAGCAATCTCTGAAAAAAACATTTAGAACTGACTTCTAAAGTGTACCACGGGCCCATGATTTTTATCTGATTGCTAATCATATATGGACTACCTATGCTCTGTACACAGAACTGACGGATCCTATCTCGACACACACAGGACACCTGAGGATTTGTCCACACCCAATGAACAGACGAAGGTCTGTCTAAATAGATCGGTGATGTGACTGCCATCTAAGTGTGGAAGATGTCTCATGTGCCCACAGTGGTATCTCAAGTCGAATAATCACAAATGCTACTCAACCCGAGAAGATTCTTATTGATGTTGGTGTACCATCCATTAAGAATATTAGGTGAGTCATTCAGTGTTTATCCGCTATAAACACCTACACGTCTATACGAGTCTCCAAGACTCATGGTTCATTGAGAAACCATTGGAATCATATATTCCAGTATACGACATGTACCGGTCTCAACGGGTTTACTTTACTTACCAAGTAGTGTAAACATCGACCAGGAACAGTCTGAGAATGACAACGTCATGAAACAACTCAATGTCAGTTGTGACGATTTTACAACTGTATCATAACTAATATCCTAAGGTATATTACGTCTTTACTATATAAGAAGATATATTATATTATAGAAACTGCTCATTTTATTCATAATAAAACGTTTACAATAGTATTTACAAGGAAATACAACGGGGAATTGGAGCTCTGAGCATCAACCCCAATAAAATCTCCCACTTGTTCTAGTGCCAATATCGATTGTATCTAATACACATCGGTACCTTGTTAGCGGGTCTGCTACATTATCTTCACTCGGTACCTTGCACACAATAATATCCCATCGCGACACAATCTCTCGAATGATGTGGTATTTTCGTTCCATATGTTTCGACTTCTGATGCGCCCTTGATTCTTTTGCTTGCGCAATGGCTCCAGTATTATCACAGTATAACGAAATCGCATTATCGATACTTGGGACGACTCCCAATTCTGTGATAAAGTTCCTAATCCATCCAGCTTCCTTTGCAGCTTCAGAGCTGCAATGTATTCCGCCTCTGTGGTGGAATCTGTTGTTGACCCATGTTTGGAACTCTTCCAGCAAACTGCACCTCCATTAAGGGTAAAGACGAATCCAGATGTAGACTTTCTATCATCGGGATCCGATTGGAAGTCGGAATCCATATACCCGTTAACTTGCAGTTCACTTCCTCCATAAATGATCAACTTATCCTTAGTACCTTTAAGATACTTCAGGATATGTTTAATGGCCATCCAATGGTCATTACCTAGATTGGACTGATATCTACTGGTTACGCTAACAGTAAAACTGATATCAGGCCTAGTACACAATATGACATACATTATGCTACCCAAACACGAAGCATAAGTTTGGTTAGACATTCTAACCTTCTCATCTTCTGTTTGTGGACTCATCTTCCTTGAAAGATAAATCTCATGTATGAACAGTATATTTGCTGTCTTACAGTTACCAAAATTGTACCGTTCCAAGATCTTATCTATGTACGTTGATTGGGATAACCTAATCAGCTTCCTCTCTCTATCTCTATAGAGTCTTATGCCTAAAACATAGGAAGATTCTCACAGGTCCTTCATGGAGAAATTCTTACAGAGGTAAGCTTTGACGCCTTGCATCATCCCTATATCATTCTCAATGATTAGGATGTCATCAACATAGAGGACTAAAAATACCACCATGCTCCCACGGGCCTTCTGATACACACAGGATTCTTCCGAATTCTTGAGAAAACCAGACAATCTAATAATCTCATCGAATCGAAGATTCCAACTTCGTGAAGCTTGTTTAAGTCTATAAATGGACTTCTTAAGCTTACATACCATACCCGAGTTTTCCCTGGACTCAAAACCTTCCGGCTGTTCCATATGGATTTATTCATCAAGAAATCCATTTAGAAAAGTCGTTTTGACATCCATTTGCCAAATCTCGTAGTCATGATACACAGTTATAGAAAGCAAAATCCTAATAGACTTAAGCATTGATACTGGCGAAAAAGTTCCATCGTAGTCGACGCCAGGCCGCTACGTGTAACCTTTTGCTACCAGTCGGCCTTATAGGTTTCAACCTTTCCGTCAGGCCCGCACTTCCTCTTGTAAACCCATTTACAACCGATAGATGCCCTTTGTGACTTACGGAGTGTGTGTGTTGAAGGTTCTTCATCTACTTGAACATCAGATTCCTCCATTGGTTTGTTATTTTCAGGTTGGACTTCATAAAGTTCAACCTGTCTATGATTACCACCGTCTGACAAAAATTCTACTTCTAGAAATTTTGTGAAGCGAGCTACGAACACATTTCAATGCTCGGTATCATATAACATATATCCCTTCGTATTTGAAGGATATCCAACAAACCTAAACTTTTGCCCTCGAGGCGAAAGCTTATCTTGCTGAGCCATCCTGACATAGGCAGGACAAGCCCAAACCTTAATATAATTAAGATTTGGTCTCCTACCGGTCCATATCTCATATGGAGTCGTAGGAACAGCTTTTGAAGGAATCTTATTCAAAAGATGTGCAATTGTTAAAAGATCATAGCCCCATAAGTAATAGGGCAAATCTGTAAAACTCAACATAGATCGGACCAAATCCAATAAAGTCTGATTTCTCCTCTCAGACACTCCATTGTGCTGTGGAGTACCTGGAGGAGTATATTGAGCGAGAATCTCATTCTCCTTCATATAATCCATGAACTCATTGCTCATATATTTGTCGCCTCGATCAGATCAAAGACATTTAATATATTGACCAGTCAGTTTTTCTACTTCTTTTCGGAACTCTTTGAACTTTTCAAAGGTTTCTGATTTATGTCCATCAGATAGATATAACCGTACCGTGATAGATCATCAGTAAAGGTAACGAAGTACGAATAACCACTGTGAGCAGTCTGTCTTAGTGGACCACATACATCAGAATGTACGAGTTCTAGTAAGTTAGTGGTGTGGTGTCCAACACCAGAAAAATAGGGCTTTTGTCATCTTACCTTGAATACACGATTCACAAGTTGGATAGGGTTCAATGATGAGATCTGGTATCAAACCATTCATAACCAATTGGGTAAGGCGTTTAACGCCTATATGACCTAGCCGCATATACCAAATTTCAGTATTATTAACAACAGGTAAACTACGTTTATTAATCCTAGTATTCAAAATATCTTTAGAAGTATGCAATGTGTAATAACCATGCTCATTTGGACAACAAAGGATATGAATATTACGTTTATCATATAAATACAAAGAACAGTTCTTAATATTAATACGATAACCTTTTGTATCTAATACAAAAAGAGATATAATATTTGCTACACATCCTGGTACAGCGTAGCAATCATACAACAAAAATTTCCCATTCGGCAAAGAGATATCGTATACTCCCACTGCAACTGCATCCAGAGAGTCTCCACTTCCAAAGCGCAACTGCATCTCTCCAGGCTTTAGTTTCTTACTTTCCTTCAGCACCTGCAACGAATTGCAAATGTGAACTGGACAAGCAGAATCCAAAATCCAGCTGGATGTAATAGCTTCACAAGCCAGTGAGATATCAATAACTGGAAAAATAAATGTACCTGATGTATATGCTATCTTCTTCCTTATCTAGGCAATGTAGTCATGACAGTTCCTTTTCCAGTGTCCGACTTTACTGTAGTGATGGCATTTGTCTTCAGAAGCCCTCTTGGGCTTTGCTATCTTTCCTTGTGGAGGAGGACCGAAACCCTTCTTCTTCTTCACTTTCGTCTTCTTCCCTTTGATCATGTATGGGAAGAAGCAGAGAGTGAAGTAGGTTTCGGAGGGCGAGTTGGTACTCCATTCCTTAGGTCTTCTTCTGCCGTGATCAACATCATATGTAGTTCATGGTAGGAATAGATAATCACATTATATTAAAATACATCACGAATTGGTGATAAGAAGCTGAGAGCGAACCAAGAATGACACTCCTACAGAGAATGTCATTCATAGGGAGATTATGTTGCCTCAGTTGATCGATCAAATTGATCATGTAAAGAACATGTGAGCTCACAGCTTGCCCCTCGTCTAGTCGCGAATGGAACAGTTCCATCGTAACTTTATGAACAACAATTTGTTCTTGGTTCATATACGATTCTCTTAATCGCATCATCATACTATACGCATCCGACATGCCATAGTATTGTTTCTTGAGTCCCGGTGCCAGTGAACTTAAGATGTATGATTTAACTTTTAAATCATCATCTTTCCAAGCTTGGAAAACTTGGAGTTCCTCCGGTGTTGCGTCCTCAGACACAACAAGGGGCAACGGACCCTCGAGTACATATCCCAACTTTTCGGAATCAAGGACAATCCTTAAATCCAAATCCCAATCGGCGAAGTTCTCAGCGCCTTTGAGTTTGTTCGTATCCAACATACGTGCAAACGGATTAGTCGATTGTGCCGCCATCGCAAATCTATCATATATATTACGAAAAACGGTTAGCAGATATAAAATAATTTCATTTAATATCGAAAGCATTAACTAGATCATGGATTTTTAATCTAAAAATGCCCCTCCCACTAAATCATGCAATACTGTAATCCCCAAACAGAATACAAGGATTTAATAATTAAATTAAATACAAATAGTGAAAGGTGGATCCCATGAATATATTTCAGCTCACAGCTTTGGCACGTTCTCGCCTATGTATATTCATCAGGTAGACAACTCATTGTCAATCACTCAATAGTGACTCCTGGGTTTCCGGTCCTGGTCGTTTCTCGTTGTTATAGCTTTGGAACGTTCACAAGGAGGCGTACCAAGGTTAAACTCGTCAATGATAAAATCAACCTACTTGCGTAACCCTGACAGCTTTGGCACGTTCAGAATTCCGCTTTCGCTTGAATTTATCTAGTATCTGATATACATCCGGCATAAATAAATTTCTATCGGCTACACCCTCACAGCTTTGGCACGATCTCGGATGTAGTCATGGAAAAGTATCCATAAACCATATTGACAAGACAGACCATGTAATATGCATCAAATACATAATTAACATAAAACCTTATTAATTAGGGATTTTCCGCAAAAGATGCTTTTTACCTTATGTAATAAAATTAAAAAAAAACACATGCATGCATCAATTAAAGATTAAATTAAACATTGAATTTAAAAGGCATAATCATATTAGGGTGTCCAGAATCAGACTCGCTCTGATACAATTTTGTAGGGGTTTTATGGCGAAAATCTGGTAACGCAGCGGAATCGAGGAAATCAAAATTTTCCGATTTAAAAATTTTCTTGGATCAATTAAATAAACTTATTTATTTAATTACCCAATTATTAAATTCTGAAATATTACACAAGAAATCAAATTTCTTAGTAATTACCGAATTGCCCCACAACTTTACAAATTGATCATTTTAGTCCTAAAATTGTCAAATACAATTTTGGAAGATTCTAAATTATTTCTAAAATGATTTCCAACATGTCTAACACATCAAAATCAGATTTTCACAAAATCCCCATTTTTTTGCTAATTGCCGAAACAGCCCCAAATTTTCCAGTTTTTGTAATTTGGTCCTTTTATGTTCAAAACATGTCAAGATCAAATCCAATCAACCCAAAAATTAATATGCATCATATAAAAACCATAATACATCACATATATGAAAAGCCCTAAATTTGGAAAGGGTTAAGAACCCTAATTTTATAATTTCTTCAAATTGAAAAATCTTACCAAATCAATTAAAAACATCACTTTAATTCAATCTAATCCACACCAAAAAAGTCTCACCATCATGAAACAACACAAGAACAATTATATATCATCAATGAGTGGCTTGGAAACTCTAGAATGGCAACATGATTATCAAATAATCAAAAGTAAGCCATTGAAACCATACATGCATACATCTTTCAAACAAGTTCACAACCAATTAAAACACAAACTAAAAGTATAGAGACAACATCCTAGCAACAAATGTTCAAGCTAAGCATGTTAGAAACATTTTCTATGTTGAAAGATTAAAAGAAAGACTTACAAAAATCAAAGTATTTCAAGCTTTTCTTCTTTGTCTTCAAACTTTTTTCTCAACTCTTTTGTATTTGTTTTTGGTAACTTATTAACCCTAACCTAATGAAATGAAACAAAATAATATATACTCACTCCAAAAAGCCATTGGCCGAATGGTGTATACAATAATATCTAGATATTATTTTTTGTTTCAATTAATTTGCTTTATCAACTTGTGTTTATAATCATTAAACCATTTAATGAAATTCAATAAGTCAACAAAAGCAACTCAAGGCATTTCCAAAAAATATCAAAACTTAATATATTTATATTTTTAATTAATTTAATTATTTAACAATTAAATAATTATTTAAATATATTTTTTTAAATATATGTATTATATTTACTTTAAATATCCAAATACATATATATTTATGATATATGTCAAATATCACAATTTGACATTTAATTAACGTGTATTTAATAAAATCTATCATTAAATACAAATACACAATAATTAGGAAATGACTATTAGGTCTCATCGCATGTATTTTTCATTTAACCTTTAAACAACTTATAAATAATCAGTATTATTCATAAAAGTTGGCATAGTGCTCTAAGAGTATATTTCACTAGTGAGACTCTCTAGATTCATGCATATCCGTCACAAAATCCAATTTCATGTCCATAATTTACCCACCCGTAAATTATGACGACCACATATAAACTCGCTGAATCATACATGTCGAGGTCATGGCATATGTTTAATTCCTTTGTCACATGTATCCGGATATATCCCAGAGATATAGATGTAAACGTCAAATCTCTATAGGGACAATCCCATCGACGTCTCTATTAGCAATCTCTAAAAAAACACTTAGAACTGACTTCTAAAGTGTACCACGGGCCCATGGTTTTTATCTGATTGTTAATCATATAATATGAGCATATTATTAGAAAATCTAATTATATTAGGTTTGCTACAGTTAATCGAGCTAGCACGGAGACCAAATGGACCTACGGTTCCGAGCTCCAATAATTCTGAAATATTAATTAAACTCTTTAATTAAATATTACGAATTATTAACTCCTTGTTATTCCACTAAAAACTCGAAGTTGAACTCTCGTTACCGTAGATGGAAAATATAAGCCGAACAACTTCGGTGTCCATCGATATAGTCATTACATATGGATATAGCCCTTCACGAATATCTCATAAATAGAGCCGGGTCATAAATCCGTTAAACCCCTCTAAATATTTTGTCTCTTAAGCACCATTGATTCTATAATGAACAATTAAATCATAACAATTATGAATATAAAACTTTCTATTCGTAATAGAAGAGTTGAGCGCTTAAATTGTTCAAGTCCCGAATAAATTCTTAAAAGACATATTCTGCTGCTTCTCGTAAGAATGAGTGAATTCCATATCTGTGTAAAATGTTCCCAGCTACACACCAAATCATATCCCCAAAATATGTAGTTATTGGCCGGGAATGCAACACCGACCTCACCATAGTAAATCAAATGACATAGCCTACCATGCATGAGTTCGTAGTACACTCAGGATTAAGATCGAATCCATCTATGGCCATCTAGTAGATAAAATGAAATTCTTCAGTTAATGGATATTAAAAGAAATTCATATTTATCTGAGTCTAGTCCTATATGATCTCATCATACAAGGTGCCTCCATTCTCATGTCACTAGATGAACGATCTCGGATCAATGTCATCATACAAGTATAGAATGGACCGCAGTTATAGATAAACCATAAACAAATTACCTTTTTTGTTTGCTCTCTATGGACTATTTAGATTACTAACTTCAAACTTAAATCCTCTCGTGTATCAAACATACACTAAGTCTTAAAAAACAAGAGTAATCAAGGTAAACAAGACAATTAGACAATATGCGATATAAATCAAACAACTTTGATAAATGAATAATGCATTTATTATTATTACAATAATCAATTTCGTTTACAATACATATACTCTCATCAAGATTGCCATTCAAGAATGCCGTTTTGATGTCCATTTGCCAAATCTCATAGTCATAATATACGGCAATGGAAAGAAGAATCATGATGGATTTAAGCATGGCTACTGGCGAGAAAGTTTCTTCATAGTCAACTCCTTCTTTCTGGGTATAACCCTTTGCCACTAGCCTTGCCTTGAAAGTCTGTACTTTCCCATATATTTCTCTTTTTCTCTTGTAGATCCACTTGCAACCTATGGATTTTACTCTATCAGGCTGGTCTACAAGTTCCCAGACTGAGTTAGAGTACATTGACTCCATCTCAATGTCCATGGCTTTGAGCCATTCCTCTTTATCATTATCTTACATTGCACTATGATAGGTCAATGAATCATCAATACCATCACAAGATGCAATAACTTACACATTTCCATTTCCTAGATAACGTTCAGGTTGTCTCACAACCCTCCCACTATGTCTAGGTGGTATGGTATCCTGATAAACTTACATCTGACTCTCAAATGTAAAAGGTGTAATGTCTTTGTCAATATTTGACAATGGTGTACTGTTCGTACAAGCAAGTAACTCCTCAAGTAAGACTTTACTTCGAGGTTTGAACTCCCTTATATAATCCTCCTCAAGAAATGTAGCATTTATCGACATAAATACTTTATTATCTTATGTATAATTAAATAATCCACCCCTAGTTTCCTTAGGATAGCTTACAAATAGGCGCACATGTGAACGTGGTTCCAACTTAGTAGTCTTATTCTTTAGCACATGTGTTGGACACCCTGTGGGAACACACAGCTACCTGGGCGACGCGATGCTGTTCCTAGGCTCGCGGCCTAGTTGGGAGTACGGAGTAGCCACGGGGGACTAAACCGGAGAGTAATGGAGTCGCCACCCGGTGTAAATCGGGACAAAGATTTAAGGCCGCACTCACCCCTCGCAAGGGAAGACCTCAAACCATTGGGTTCGGAATGGTCCCTTACTTATGCAATTTGTAATGTAAAGATTTATGCAATAATCAAACCAAGTCTATGACATATATTTCCAAGTGCAACACAATCCTAGATTCTCATGCTTAAAAGTATGGTTTACATCTAACATACGTGAAACCAAATCTTATTGCCAAATTCACATGCTCAAAAGTAGGCCTTTGCAGCAACGAGCACATAACGTCATAAGAATTCAATCATTCATGTAAATATAAACACAAATAATCATGGTAACATTTGCATGTAATGTAAAGGAAATCAAAATGACGATAAACAACATTGTAGGCACAGACAACTAGAGAGGTAATACAAATGCATAGCGTACAAATGGGTAACCATATGCTAAGATGGACATGTCATAATGTGATGCAAGAGGATCTGTTTACCGTGTGCGTTCGTGCAGCATTCGTATACGCGTTCGAACGGTAAACAGAAGGTTCTCGTTCGAGTAGCGTTCGTAAACGCGTTCGAACAGAAATGAAACAGAATGCTCACGTTCGTGTGGCGTTTGTGAACGCGTTCGAACAGAAATGAAACAGAATACTCACGTTCGTGTGGCGTTTGTGAACGTGTTCGAACAGAAATAAACAGAATGCTCACGTTCGTATGGCGTTTGTGAACGCGTTCGAACGGAAATGAGACCTGATACATGATAAGGCAAAAATGCATGCGCGTTCGAGTTGCGTTCGTAAACGCGTTCGAACGGGAACAGACCTGATGCATGAAATGAGACGCAATACTTAAACAACAAAATAAAGGGGCGCGGTGAAGTATTGCCGTAAAAGCGGCCTTTGGGGCTCTTGATCTCTCAAAGAGAGGACCTTTAGACCAACATACTAAGCCCATGCGCGTCGCATCACATCATACATACAAACATAAAAACAATCATATCAAACCAAATATGCCCGATTGAGCGTATCTTGCATTCAAACGGACACACATCAACCGGCGCGGCAAAGCATCGTGGTAAAAGGCTTTAAACCCCTCCCCATAGGGGATCTCACATCACACTTACTAAGCCCATGCGCTCGATTTAATCATGCATACAAAGAGTTAAAAGCAATAATATTAAACGTAGTGTGCCCGATTGAACGTATCTCGCATTCAACCGAACACACATCAATCGGTGCGGCAAAGCATCGTGGTGAAGGATTTTAACCCTTCCGATTAGGGGACCTTTCATCGCACTTGCTGAGCCCATGCACTCGATTATGACATACACAAATAAGCGACATACAGAATTTAAGTAACAAGAAATAAATAAACCAAAGCAACACAAAACAAGAGAGGGTGCCGTTTACTCAAGTGGTACGTGGAGTTGTATCCCAAGTACAGACCGCACTACCGTCCATTCGGATTCGGCTACGGAATTTACGTCTGGGTTTCCATCCTATATACCACAAGAGACGACACTCTTCCATTTCATTCAAGCCCCAACATGCATCCATAAACGACTCTCATGCGAATAGAATTCAATAATAAAAGAAACGAATATAAACTAATGAAAAAGTGCCCTCAGGTCTAACCTTTTAAATCACCTCTCGGATGTACGGTACACGATCGTCGGAAGGGTGGATGCTCTGCAACTCTTCCGGTTCACTGGTTCACTGTTCTCGTTCGTTGTCTCACTGTTTTGAGTCGTCTTTCTCCGTCTTTTGCTGCTGCTTTTGACTCCGATTCTCTTCCGTTGCTACTGTTTTGCTTCTGTGTTTTAGTTACTGTTTTTGGGATGTTCTGGTTACTGTTTTTGGTAATTTAGGGGGCTGTTTTGGTGTGTGTTTAGGGCTGCTGTTTGGGACTGATTTCAGGGGTAGTTTCGGTGCTGTCAGGGGCTGATTTCAAGGGTTAGGGGCTGCTGTGTGTTGTTCTTGTTAAGTTGGTGAGGGAAGGGTTGTTGTGTGTGTTGTTTGTGTTTTGTATGTGAGCTAGGGGAAAATGGTTGGAGATTCTTTTCTTCTTTTTTCTATAATGGGTGTGAACTCTAGAGAGAGCGGAGAGGGGAGGCTTTTTTTTGTGTGAATGAGCTAGCTAGCCTTGAGAAGTTGGTGAAGGGTTCTTTTTATAGGCAAAGGGTTAGGCTTGACAAGGAAAGGGATTTGTGTATTTAAAAAGGGATATGATTTGGTGTTGGACAAGGAAAGCAAGGGATTTGATTGGCTTGGATTAGGCATGTTGAATATTTGATTGGCTTGGATTAGGCATTTAGTTTGTTATTGATTTTAATTAGGCATGCAATTTCTTTAATTTATGTAAGTATTTTATTTAATTTGGTATGTGATTTTTAGATTTATTTTTATTTCACCATGTGTTAAATATGTGTTTAAAGTGGGCTTGGGCGTGTGGGCCAAGGTTTGGGCGAATTGGGCTTGATGTGAGGCTAGCAGCAAAACCAGAATTACTGACACCGTTCGAACGCTTACTCGAATGCAGCACGAACGCCCACAATCTGTTTGACGTTCGAACGTATACACGAACGTAGCACCAACGAAAATAGTGAACCTTTGTTTATTCTGAATTCCCCTTCCGATGTCCGTTTTCCGTGACCTCCGTGACTTAAAAGGTAGTGTCTCCAAAATGAGACTCATCATAGGGACTTATGTGTAAAAATGCAGTGCCTACAGTCGCCCCCACTTTGATGGGACTTGTGTAATGTGCAACAGTGACAATCCTATCAAAGTTATGCAATGCATTTTCACTTACCTGGCTCGCCAGCTGCACTTGACTTACCATGTGTTGAGTTGAGTTGATTTGGATGGTGAGGTGTTGCGACCACTGGTTCATTCCCGAACCGTGCTTCAATTCTTGGAGTGCCATTCTCGGCCTGTTCATTCCTGAACTGTATTGAGATGAAGCTTTATTCCTCCCGAGCTTTATTCCCGAACTGTATTGAGATGAAGCTTTATTCCTCCCGAGCTTTATTCCCGAACTGTTGAGATGAGGCTTTATTCCTCCCGAGCTTTATTCCCGGACTGTTGAGATGAGGCTTTATTCCTCCGAGCTTTATTCTCGAACTGCTGACTGTGTAGAGATAGGGCTTTATTCCATGATTGTTTGGACTATGGGCTTTATTCCCGAACTGCATTGAGATGAGGCTTTATTCCTCCCGAGCTTTATTCCCGAACTGTTGAGATGAGGCTTTATTCATCTGAGCTTTGTTCCCGAACTGTGTTGAGATGAGGCTTTATTCCTCCTGAGCTTTATTCCCGGACTGTTGAGATGAGGCTTTATTCCTCCCGAGCTTTATTCCCGAACTGTTGAGATGAGGCTTTATTCCTCCCGAGCTTTATTCTCAAACTATACTGACATGAGGCTTTCTTCCCCTTGAGCTTTGTTCTCAAACTATACTGATATGAGGCTTTCTTCCCCTTGAGCTTTGTTCTCAAACTATACTGACATGAGGCTTTATTCCTCCCGAGCTTTATTCCCGAACTATACTGAATGTGGGCTTTATTCCCGTACTGAGCTGAACTGAATATAGGCTTTCTTCCTGAACTGAACTGAATGCAGGCTTTATTCCTGAACTGTATTGAATGTGGGCTTTATTCCCAAGCTTAACTGAATATAGGCTTTCTTCCTGAACTGTGTTGAATGTGGGCTTTATTCCCGAGTTGAACTGAATATAGGCTTTCTTCCTGAACTGAACTGAATGCAGGCTTTATTCCTGAACTGTACCGAATGTGGGCTTTATTCCCGAGTTTGAACTGAATGCAGGCTTTGTTCCTGAACCGTACCGAATTTGGGCTTTATTCCCAAGCTGTTTTGAAGGTGGGCTTTATTCCACTGGGCCTTGTGCCCGAACTGATATGGGCCTCAACCCTGATCTGATGCTGATGTGGGTTCCGGCCCTAGGATAACTACCCGAATCTATTTCTGTGCTTTAGCTGTTTCTGATTGGCTTGTCTTTGCCGCTTTCTATCTTTATGCTTCAAAACCTGTGAATACAAAGCAAAACAAACACAAAAGAATACAAAGTATGTTACGTGTATGCATGCATGCATGAATGAGTTTCCTATCCCGTTGGGTTAGGTCTTCCGCCAATTCTTCCTCAGGCAAAGTACTGCTTCAACCTGTCTGCACTGATCTGTTATATGAACCCGTTTCTTTCCAAGTCTAACAGTCTCACTGTCTTCATTTCCCAATTCTTGAATGGCTAACTTATCTTTTCTGCTTGCTTCTTTTGAGGATTCCCTACGTTCTGAGCATCACATTACCAAGATTGAACACACTCATGTTGCAAGTTTGAAAGTAATAGTCTTAGGCAGATAAATGAAATGATCGCCTTTATTATTGTTGAGGAAACGTTCGAACAGGTAAACAAAATCAATGTCTTTATTAAAAGTGCAAGATAAACTAGGAGAAACAGCAGTGCCTTCTTCTTCAGCCCATGGTTCTTTACCATTGTTATCCCTTATTCCTATGAAGCTGAGTGGTTGAGAGTTTGGAGGACAAGGGGTTCGGGTAGGCCAGAGTTGATCATGTAGTTGGGTAGGGGATTTCTGTGTGCGTTGGGTTGTTCTTTCTCTGGGTCGGGTATTGTATGGGCATCGATGAGGTTTTGGATTTCATGTCTGAGGCGGGCGCAGTTGTCGGTGTCATGGCCTTTTTCTTGGTGGAAGTGACAGTATAAGTTTAAGTTCATGTGAGGTGGCACATGATTTGGAATGGGCCTAGGTTCCAAAGGTTTTAAGAGTCCTTGCGCCTTCAGCTTTTCGAATACCTTTGAAAGAGGCTTACCAAGGTTAGAAAATCGTTTGTTCTTCCTCCTCCTCAATATCCATAACTGTCTCCCTCAGCTGTCGAAAATCAGTAATCATCGAAGTCATTCTCCTTAGTTTTCCATAAATAGAGGGCTTGGTGCCCTTGATGATCATTTTGATCTGGTCATTTTCTGAGGGCCGGGTCTGCATCTTCAGAAGCTGGCTCCTCCAGCGGTCCACATATTCCTTGAAATTTTCCTCCGGCTTCTGCTTGATATTTTCTAAGTCACGGAGTGACAAGTCAATCTCCAGGTCCGTGACATATTGCTTTAAGAAAGCATCAGCTACCTCCCTCCAATCTTCCTTAACCTGCTTGTCCAGGTTATGGTACCATACTACGGGTGCCCCCTCGAGTGACATCCCGAACATCTTTTGTACTTGGTGTTGAGACAGGCCAACTGAACTCATAACAGACACATACTGACGGAGATGCACCCTCGGATCTCCGTTCCCATTGAACTTAGCCAAATCCGGCATCCTAAACTGCGCCGGCAACTGCTCCTCAAACGTCATTGTCTCATAATCTAGTAAATCTTCATTCTTACCCCTCATCTTGCGGGTAACGGATTCAACCTGATCCCTGAGTTTCTGTATCTCGGCCTGAGACCCAATCACTCTGTCTGTTGCATACTCTGCCATATCATCATCAAAAGCGGGGATATCATCCCCCAACCCATTCGGAGGCTCCTCGCGCTTCCCATTCTTAGAATTTCCCCCAGCACGGGGCACAGCCATATTTGTCATGGCAGTAGTCAAGGCTTGCAACTGTTCAGTGACCTTGGCGAGACCGTTTTCCAACTGATCCATACGGGATACCTGAATATCTGATTCACTCATGTCTGTTCCCAGTATTTTGATGAGTCTCCCCTTTTCCCTAACCCAACGGGAATCTATGATGGCTTTCAGAACACAAGGGTTAACATGATATATGTATGCATGGGGTGCATGGGATGCATTATATGCATGCGATACAAGAAATATATCAACTTATTAAAATTTTCACACAAATCGGCTCATCATCATTTTAGAAGTTTTTGGGCTAACTGTCATAGGATTGAACCCGTCCCAGTTTAAATGGCCCAACGAGTTCATGTCTTATGGCAAGAGCCCAACTAAATCCAAATGATAATATTCCGAACACAATCATAACATGGCCCATTTTTATTTAAAAGCCTTTTGGACCAATCGTTATAAGGTATGTTCTTGTCCCAGTTTAAATGGCCCAACAAGCCCATATCTCATGACAAAAGATCCAGATGGATTCAAATAGCAATGTTCCCAAACATAAGCATACAAGGAAGATATTATAAACATAAAATAATAACTTCTACCGTGTGGCCCACCATCATTTCAGAAGCTTTGGGCCTAATTGTCATAAGATACGAACCTGCCCCAGTTTAAATGGCCCAGCAAGTTCGCATTTTTGACAAAGAGTCCAATTCATCCAAATGATAATGGTCCTAAAGCACAAGGAAATATTTGTTATAGGCTATACAACCCGGTCTACGCATGGGTTCGTGGGAGTATGGACAAAGGCTCTCATCGACGAATGATGGCCCACAACTAGGTCTCCCCAATCAAGGGTTCGAGCAACCAAGTGAGCACACCCTTTTTATACACTAAGGTACGTGCCAATGAGCTATGGTGTGTGACGGACTGTCAAATGGATTTCCCGTTGTAGATTCCCCAGAGGGAAGGTGGAGCGAGGCTCACTTAAATACCCAAACCTCTTAGGCTCTTATCGCTTGGTGTCAGGAATAAACAACGAGTCCTCCAAATTAGTCCATCACAATAGGCTACGAGTATATGGCTATTTATGTGCCTTCACAGCTTTTCCTTCTAGGAAGGTAGTGAGTGAAGTAAGACACCAAACCATTACCTAGCCTCAAAATGCCTTTGATTACAACCTCTATTTCACACATTTGTAGACACGGTTAATTAAAGCATAAATCTATAAATTACAAGGCATTATTTCGGGGCCGATTCTCTATCCCCAGTGGAGTCGCCAAACTGTGGGAACACACAGCTACCTGGGCGACGCGATGCTGTTCCTAGGCTCGCGGCCTAGTTGGGAGTACGGAGTAGCCACGGGGGACTAAACCGGAGAGTAATGGAGTCGCCACCCGGTGTGAACCGGGACAAAGATTTAAGGCCGCACTCACCCCTCGCAAGGGAAGACCTCAAACCATTGGGTTCGGAATGGTCCCTTACTTATGCAATTTGTAATGTAAAGATTTATACAATAATCAAACCAAGTCTATGACATATATTTCCAAGTGCAACACAATCCTAGATTCTCATGCTTAAAAGTATGGTTTACATCTAACATACGTGAAACCAATCTTATTGCCAAATTCACATGCTCAAAAGTAGGCCTTTGCAGCAACGAGCACATAACGTCATAAGAATTCAATCATTCATGTAAATATAACACAAATAATCATGGTAAATTTGCATGTAATGTAAAGGAAATCAAAATGACGATAAACAACATTGTAGGCACAGACAACTAGAGAGGTAATACAAATGCATAGCGTACAAATGGGTAACCATATGCTAAGATGGACATGTCATAATGTGATGCAAGAGGATCTGTTTACCGTGTGCGTTCGTGCAGCATTCGTATACGCGTTCGAACGGTAAATAGAAGGTTCTCGTTCGAGTAACATTCGTAAACGCGTTCGAACGGAAATGAAACAGAATGCTCACGTTCGTGTGGCGTTTGTGAACGCGTTCGAACAGAAATGAAACAGAATACTCACGTTCGTGTGGCATTTGTGAACGTGTTCGAATAGAAATGAAACAGAATGCTCACGTTCGTATGGCGTTTGTGAACACGTTCGAACGGAAATGAGACCTGATACATGATAAGGCAAAAATGCATGCGCGTTCGAGTTGCGTTCGTAAACGCGTTCGAACGGGAACAGACCTGATGCATGAAATGAGACGCAATACTTAAACAACAAAATAAAGGGGCGCGGCGAAGTACTGCCGTAAAGGCGGCCTTTTGGGGCTCTTGATCTCTCAAAGAGAGGACCTTTAGACCAACATACTAAGCCCATGCTCGTCGCATCACATCATACATACAAACATAAAAACAATCATATCAAACCAAATATGCCCGATTGAGCGTATCTTGCATTCAAACGGACACACATCAACCGGCGCGGCAAAGCATCATGGTAAAAGGCTTTAAACCCCTCCCCATAGGGGATCTCACATCACACTTACTAAGCCCATGCGCTCGATTTAATCATGCATACAAAGAGTTAAAAGCAATAATATTAAACGTAGTGTGCCCGATTGAACGTATCTCGCATTCAACCGAACACACATCAATCGGTGCGGCAAAGCATCGTGGTGAAGGATTTTAACCCTTCCGATTAGGGGACCTTTCATCGCACTTGCTGAGCCCATGCACTCGATTATGACATACACAAATAAGCGACATACAGAATTTAAGTAACAAGAAATAAATAAACCAAAGCAACACAAAACAAGAGAGGGTGTCGTTTACTCAAGTGGTACGTGGAGTTGTATCCCAAGTACAGACCGCACTACCGTCCATTCGGATTCGGCTACGGAATTTACGTCTGGGTTTCCATCCTATATACCACAAGAGACGACACTCTTCTATTTCATTCAAGCCCCAACATGCATCCATAAACGACTCTCATGCGAATAGAATTCAATAATAAAAGAAACGAATATAAACTAATGAAAAAGTGCCCTCAGGTCTAACCTTTTAAATCACCTCTCGGATGTACGGTACACGATCGTCAGAAGGGTGGATGCTCCGCAACTCTTTCGGTTCACTGGTTCACTGTTCTCGTTCGTTGTCTCACTGTTTTGAGTCATCTTTCTCCGTCTTTTGCTGCTGGTTTTGACTCCGATTCTCTGCCGTTGCTACTGTTTTGCTGCTGTGTTTTCGTTACTGTTTTTGGGATGTTCTGGTTACTGTTTTTGGTAATTTAGGGGGCTGTTTTGGTGTATGTTTAGGGCTGCTATTTGGGACTTATTTCAGGGGTAGTTTCGGTGCTGTCAGGGACTGATTTCAAGGGTTAGGGGCTGTTGTGTGTTGTTCTTGTTAAGTTGGTGAGGGAAGGGTGTTGTGTGTGTTGTTTGTGTTTGTATGTGAGCTAGGGGGAAAGGGTTGGAGATTCTTTTCTTCTTTTTTCTATAATGGGTGTGAACTCTAGAGAGAGTGGAGAGGGAGGCTTTTTTTTTGTGTGAATGAGCTAGCTAGCCTTGAGAAGGTTGGTGAAGGTTCTTTTTATAGGCAAAGGGTTAGGCTTGACAAGGAAAGGGATTTGTGTATTTAAAAAGGGATATGATTTGGTGTTGGACAAGGAAAGCAAAGGATTTGATTGGCTTGGATTAGGCATGTTGAATATTTGATTGGCTTGGATTAGGCATTTAGTTTGTTGATTGATTTTAATTAGGCATGCAATTTCTTTAATTGTGTAAGTATTTTATTTAATTTGGTATGTGATTTTTAGATTTATTTTGATTTCACCATGTGTTAAATATGTGTTTAAAGTGGGCTTGGGCCTGTGGGCCAAGGTTTGGGCGAATTGGGCTTGATGTGAGGCTAGCAGCAAAACCAGAATTACCGACACCGTTCGAACGCTTACTCGAACGCAGTACGAACGCCCACAATCTGTTTGACGTTCGAACGTATACACGAACGTAGCACCAACGAAAACAGTGAACCTTTGTTTATTCTGAATTCCCCTTCCGATGTCCTTTTTCCGTGACCTCCGTGACTTAAAAGGTAGTGTCTCCAAAATGGGACTCATCATAGGGACTTATGTGTAAAAATGCAGTGCCTACAGTCGCCCCCACTTTGATGGGACTTGTGTGATGTGCAACAGTGACAATCCTATCAAAGTTATGCAATGCATTTTCACTTACCTTGCTCGCCAGCTGCCACTTGACTTACCATGTGTTGAGTTGAGTTGATTTGGATGGTGAGGTGCTGCGACCCCTGGTTCATTCCCGAACCGTGCTTCCATTCTTGGAGTGCCATTCTCGGCCTGTTCATTCCTGAACTGTATTGAGATGAGGCTTTATTCCTCCCGAGCTTTATTCCCGAACTGTTGAGATGAGGCTTTATTCCTCCCGAGCTTTATTCCCGGACTGTTGAGATGAGGCTTTATTCCTCCGAGCTTTATTCCCGAACTGCTGACTGTGTAGAGATAGGGCTTTATTCCATGATTGTTTGGACTATGGGCTTTATTCCCGAACTGCATTGAGATGAGGCTTTATTCCTCCCGAGCTTTATTCCCGAACTGTTGAGATGAGGCTTTATTCCTCCCGAGCTTTATTCCCGAACTGTTGAGATGAGGCTTTATTCCTCTGAGCTTTGTTCCCGAACTGTGTTGAGATGAGGCTTTATTCCTCCTGAGCTTTATTCCCGGACTGTTGAGATGAGGCTTTATTCCTCCCGAGCTTTATTCCCGAACTGTTGAGATGAGGCTTTATTCCTCCGAGCTTTATTCTCAAACTATACTGACATGAGGCTTTCTTCCCCTTGAGCTTTGTTCTCAAACTATACTGATATGAGGCTTTCTTCCCCTGAGCTTTGTTCTCAAACTATACTGACATGAGGCTTTCTTCCCCTTGAGCTTTGTTCTCAAACTATACTGATATGAGGCTTTCTTCCCCTTGAGCTTTGTTCTCAAACTATACTGACATGAGGCTTTCTTCCCCTTGAGCTTTGTTCTCAAACTATACTGATATGAGGCTTTCTTCCCCTTGAGCTTTGTTCTCAAACTATACTGACATGAGGCTTTATTCCTCCCGAGCTTATTCCCGAACTATACTGAATGTGGGCTTTATTCCCGTACTGAGCTGCACTGAATATAGGCTTTCTTCCTGAACTAAACTGAATGCAGGCTTTATTAATGAACTGTTGACCGGCGTAAACACACACGTATAACGCAAGCGCACGTATCGTTCAAGTAGTATAAAAATATCGATCCCACGAGGACTTAATTCCTACTGTTGTTATTAATTGTTGAATCTATTTATTTACAAATATCTAATTATAGGGAGAAGAGAATGATTGTTTGATTGGTTGAAAGTGGTTTTACAAATAAATAAATAAATAAAAAGACAAAAGAAAATACTAAGGAAAATAACAAAAGATACAAAGATCAAGGATTGTGATTTCTTTTAATATCATTTTAAAGATGAAGTGGTTATCTTAAAGTTGGTAATATATTGATTTATTAACCTGGAACACTAAATTATGTGTAAGCCTCTGTCGATGGTCAGACACAAATACCCAGTTTAACCCAATTGAACCATATGTCTATGTCAACCAAATTATCTGGATTCATTAAGTTTAAGTTCCAATTATGGCTACCCCCGCCCGACAGGTATATTCCTATCCTGTAAGGAAATCTATTAAAGGGTTATCTATCCTCAAGGAAGATCGTGGGCTATTAAGTCTAAGGCTGAAACCTAAAATCCCTATGTCTAGTTCATTTTAGATTTACCATATCAATCTTATTGGTGATCAGACAACAAGAAGCATTAAGCTTAAGACTTAATAAATAAACCTTTAAATTACCCAACTATAAAATAATCCCTTATAAACCGGTGATATTAAAAGTCATCACAACCTCTAATTAACTAACACATAATTAGGACTAGTAAAAATAAAATACATAAAATAAAAATACTGAAAAGTAAAATAAAGTAAAATAAAATGCTAAGGTAAAATGAATTACTTTTACTACTACTAATTTAGATATCTCCCATAAAATAATATATAAATTTGTGAGATATTACCAACCGACCATTCTGGCGGTATCCTGATTAAGTCAAATTAAGTCCAACCAGCCATTAAGGCGGAACCAAAAATAAATTTACCAACCGACCAGTCTGGCGGTATCCGTGATTAGTCAGGTTTAAACCAGATTAAAATTAAATTACCAACCGACCAATATAGCGGTATCCCTTATTAAGTCAATATTTTAAATAGTTAATATATTATTTTTACGGGAGATTAATCTAAATAGCAATAGTAGAAGAATTACCTTTCACCCTAGCTGAGGAAATTATTTCAACATGGTGAATAGTAAAAACTGTAAAAAGTAAAAAGTAAAAATTAAATTACTATTATTACAAAAAGTAATTAAAATATTTACAAAACTAAAAATAAAAAAAAAACTAAAAATAAAAATAAAAATTCTAGAGAGAGAAAATCTCTCTAGAGAGAGAAATCAAGAGAGAGAAAGGTATGTTAAAAACTGAAAATTCGCGGCCTATTTATAGCAAAAATATTTACTGTTCAGGAACTGTTCGCGCGTCGCGACGCCAAGGAGATGCGCGTCGCGACGCGCAATTTGTCGACGTGGCACAATGATACGGCGACACGTAGCAAGGCGGCTGACTGTACATGCGACACGTGTCAAGGCGGCTAATTCTCAATTATTGTGATGACGTCATTGATGACGTCATGCTGACGTGGCGATGACGTGGCGCTGACGTGGCGAGGCGGCTGACTGTTGACTTGTCGGCACAATAGGATTGCGACACGTGGCGACACGTGTCATGCTCTGATTGGCTGAGGCTGACGTGGCAAGTTGACTCGGTGACCTGCTGACGTGGCTGATGATGTGGCACAACACGTGGCAAGGTTGACTTGTTGACCACTGACATGGCTGATGACGAGGCGACACGTGTCAAGTCTGAGTGTCGGCAGCATATGATGATGACACGTGTCACGGCGCACGTTAGCAGATCGGCTGTGATGGTGACACGTGGCACGGCGCATTTTAGCAAAGTCAAAACTTCTTCAAATGGTTGACCGTTGACCAGGCGCATGTTAGCAAATCCGGCTCACGTTGGGCGTCGCGGCGCGCTTTGATTCAGCGTCGCGACGCGCAGAAGATGAAAATATCCCTGTTGACGCATTTTTGTCCGGTTTTGCCCCAAATTGCCTCTAGTGCTGTCCAAACTTTATTTATCTGTAAGATAACAATAAAACACATCAAAATGTTCATAAAACTCAAGAAACTATTCAAAATATTAGATTAAATGAGTGGGAAATAGTGATATAAATACCACTCATCACACCCCCAAACCTAACATTTTGCTAGTCCTCGAGCAAAATATAAAATAAAATAACATAATAAAATTTAAGCCACTTTCGTAGGGATCACGGTTGCATTTAGGATATGCAACAAGCCTTTAAACCCCTAGGTGTCCCTAGTGGACGAGTGTAGTCTCGTGAGGGTTTACAGCAATGATACCCACAAACATTTTACAAAAGTAAAAAGTTAGTAAAACTAATGCACACAAAAGCAAAAAGACAAGCGAAAAGAGAATAAAGAAAGTTAGTGACTAATCAGGTGAAAATTCTACTCCAAGTTACTAGTTGTTTTGTTTCTTTCTAAATTACTGAATAAGTAAATTCTCCGATTATTTTTACCATTCTCCATATACACAGCAAACAAAATATTAATCAACTCATTTTTGCCCACAACAGTCATAAGTGCAGTTGATAAGAGAGTAATATTTTGTCCTAAAGTTCTATCAGATTTCACACCTTTGTGTAGCAATGGAATAATTTTCTGATTTTTCTGATTTTTTTCTTTGATTTTTTCTCTTTTTTATTTATATACACTACCTTCCGTCTATGTAGCGAGCTTTGGGTCGGTGGCTCCCAACCAGTTGGCTTTAGGGCGCCAGGTGTTAAGACACCCCTACGAACTTAATTACTCAGACTTCAGATATATATATTTTTGCAGCATCTTGATCCATGTAACGAGCTTTGGGCCAATGACTCCCAAACCAGTTGGTTTTAGGGCACTAGGTATTAAAACACCCTTACAGACTTAATAACTCGGATCTCGGACTTCTTTTTCTTTTTTTTTTTTTTTTTTTTTTTTTTTTTTTACTCCATCACTATTTGAGATGCTTCCTCCAATTAAACTATAGCACGGAATATTACAAACTTTTCAATTTTAGCTCATGTCCGTATGTTTCCATGTAAGTTCATAATACCTGTCAACTGAACATAAGAAGATCCATTTAGTCAGTTTTAAGGAGAATTCACAAATTAAATAATTCAAAATGAAATAAACAAAAATTAACTTGTTTTGAAATAGGTTTGAGATACGTCTCAGGAGCGGAAATTCCTTACTCGGCTATCTTTTACCAATTTCACCTTTTTAGTCAAAATAAAAACACAAAAAATGCAAAATATTTTTGTAATTTTTGAAAATTTTTCAATTTTTTTGTATTTTTCGAAAAATTTAGGACTAAAAATAAAAACAACATACAACTAAAAACAAGATATTAATCAACTAATTCCCTCCCCCAAACCTAAATGAGACATTGTCCCCAATGTCTTAAACAGTAAAAGGAGAGTTAGAAGGTAATACTTGGTCAGCTGAAATTTTACAGGAAAAATTACCGATTAAGATTTATGCCCAAATTACGATTCTTACCACGATTGATAATTGACTATTTTTTTAGTGAAAATTTCGACAGAGTCTGCTCTAAAAATTTAAAATCTCCCCAAATTCATCCTAAAACTAACACTTCAAAAAATCACCACAATGTCAAACTTCGCCCCCAATTCTACAAAATTCCATCGATCTGACTCAGAATTCAGCCAGTTATTCACCGCTAAACTTCCAAATTCACAATCCTCCAATTTCAACAAAATCAACCACAAACTCATTCAATTTTCGATTATCCCCCTTTTACTGCCAAAATTTCAAAACCTGTAACATTCAATTTCAAAATTAACCACACAAATTATCCACAAAAATCAGATCTGATTATGGAAGGTTTTGATCGTGGGTTTGGTGACTGTCTTGGTGATTCACGGTGTGGGTATCTCGGCTTTGGTCGGTTTTGGCAGTGGCGTGGCTGGTGGATCTCGGTGTGTTGCTTGTCTCTTGGTTTGATGTTCACGGCAGATCTGGCTCGGTTTTTACTCGGCGAAGGAAGGGCTCGGTTACGGGTTACTGGTTTGGTGAGTGGTTGCGGTTTGGGCGAGGTGAATCTTGGTGATAGGCTCGGCCATGGTGGGTTTCTGGTTTCGGCTACTGTTTGGATGGTGATGGCTCGGTGGTGAGGCTATGGTGAAGGTTGGTGGCTCGGCTTTTGGGGTTTTTGGAGTTGTTGAGTGGTGGATGTGTGGTTTTCTTAGTGATCTCGGCTTGGTGGTGTCTCAGCGATGGTGGTGGACATGGCTCTGTTTCGTTTTTGTTGGGTCGTGAGTGGTTGATGAAGATCGGTTTTGACTCGGCGAGGAAAGGGCTCGGTCACGGCCTCGGTGGCTGCTGAGTTTCGGTGGATTCGGCGAAGCTTGGTTCTTGGTGGCTGCTCACGGTGTGGATCTCGGCTGGCGAAGACTCGGTCACGGCAAGGGTGGCTCGCGGTGGTTGTTGGCTGGATCTAAGTGAGGGTGGCTGGTTCGGTTTTGGTGGTGTTTGAGGAAGAAGATGATGATGGGTTTTGGTTGGATGTTTGGTTCACGGTGGGGATGAAGGCTCCCTGTGGTGGTTGTGAGTTGAGAGAAAATGGTGAGATCTGTGAGAGAAACGGGTTCTGGTCTCTGGGCGGCTGCTGTTTTTTTGGCTTGATTTTGAGTCAGTGTCGCGACGCCAAAAATTGCCTAGCGTCGCGACACTAGGTCTTTTAGGGTTAGGGTTTTGACTCGGATTTTTTTTTTTTTTTTTTTTTTTTTGGCAAAACCATGTCTTGCGTCAGATAAATCCATAAGACTTCTTACTCGGCCGTCTTTTCTGGATCAACTTTGTATCTTCGTGATTTTGTCAAATTTTATTTTGAAAATCCCGCTTGTACTGGCTTGTTTTGTCCTGATAAATTCCATTTTAAATTTTTCCTGCAAAACTCACACACAAAATAAAAAAAAAGTTCACACAAAATATGAAAAATAAATTACAACAAAATTGCATGGGTTGCCTCCCTGCTAGCGCTAAATTTTTCGTCTTCAGCCAGACGTGAATGAAATCCATATGTTAAGGAGGTTTCAATGTCGTTTTGGATGTCCGATTAAAGACAATCCCGTGAGCGTTGTTTTTGAATGGTCTCTTCCAACGGTAAAGTGGCAAAAAATATTTTGTTTCATTCAGTGCCTGTGCCACCTTTTTAACTTTTGTTGCTCCAGTGGTTCCTGAAAAGAAAGAAAGAAAATCAGGAGGTCTCGTATGGTGTTTGACTTGGAATGGAAATTCCATTCTGTCAAGCTTCTGGGTGATATCTTTGATTTGTACTCCCCAAAACAGCGATGTTTTTCCTGAATGCTCTGGATTTTTATTAAGTTCTGACAGTTGCTCCTCCATTCCTCTGTTTCTTGCTCCACCTGAGGATGAAAAGATGAGTCAGACATTAGGTCTTCATCCTCTGATTCGGGTGAATTGATTGGCTCAAGTAGATCTTCTTCAAACATTTGTGCAATGGAATCTCCAAGATCTTCATTTTGAGGATACAGAATTCTATCCTCAATTTTTGGATGCAGTTGGTATAAATGGATCAGCTTCATCATCGTCAGAATCTGAAAAATAAAAATCAAATCGAGACTTTGCCGGTTCAAGTTCCTGAACTGATACATCTGGTTGTTGATACTGCTCAGCCTCCTTCTCTGTTGAAGTGTCATAGTGAAATGATTGGTACTCGAAGGTTTCATCAGTGTTATCTGAACTGGTTCTTGAGGTATGTAGTTCTGGTTCTCTGTTAATTGTCTGATCTGATCTGTCATTCTTTGTATGGATTCTGTTTGACTCTGAAATTGTGCATCAAATCGAGCTGTCTGTTCTTTGAATATGTGAATCAATTGATCTTCCTCGGATGGTTCTGGTTCTTGATAAGGATCGAAGGAAGATGGTGGATAAGATGGAAAATGTGATTCTGTGAAATGTGATGGTTCTTCGTACCATGAAGGATCTTGATAGTTCTGCCACCCTGGATGGCAGTTATATTCGCAATAATCGCTTGGGTGGTTACCATTACATATGTCACATCTCCACATTGAATTATGTTGAACAAATGTAGTATTGCTTAGTTCTGGCATCCAGTGATAATCATTGGGCTCGACAACAGGCCTCAGAAAACTGGATTGTTGCTCCCAGATGTGGGGTGTATCTTCTTGTACAGCACGTAATCTTTCAATCTCCCAGTAATGTTCCATTTTAAGTCACCTGAAATCAAAAGAAAGAAATAAAAATTACAGATAAAAATAAAGAAAATTAGATACAAGTAAATTAGATAGCTTCAAAATTAAAAACTCAAGAAATATAAGTCCCCGGCAACGGCGCCAAAAACTTGACCGGCGTAAACACACACGTATAACGCAAGCGCACGTATCGTTCAAGTAGTATAAAAATATCGATCCCACGAGGACTTAATTCCTACTGTTGTTATTAATTGTTGAATCTATTTATTTACAAATATCTAATTATAGGGAGAAGAGAATGATTGTTGTTGATTGGTTGAAAGTGGTTTTACAAAATAAATAAATAAATAAAAAGACAAAAGAAAATACTAAGGAAAATAACAAAAGATACAAAGATCAAGGATTGTGATTTCTTTTAATATCATTTTAAAGATGAAGTGGTTATCTTAAAGTTGGTAATATATTGATTTATTAACCTGGAACACTAAATTATGTGTAAGCCTCTGTCGATGGTCAGACACAAATACCCAGTTTAACCCAATTGAACCATATGTCTATGTCAACCAAATTATCTGGATTCATTAAGTTTAAGTTCCAATTATGGCTACCCCCGCCCGACAGGTATATTCCTATCCTGTAAGGAAATCTATTAAAGGGTTATCTATCCTCAAGGAAGATCGTGGGCTATTAAGTCTAAGGCTGAAACCTAAAATCCCTATGTCTAGTTCATTTTAGATTTACCATATCAATCTTATTGGTGATCAGACAACAAGAAGCATTAAGCTTAAGACTTAATAATAAAACCTTTAAATTACCCAACTATAAAATAATCCCTTATAAACCGGTGATATTAAAAGTCATCACAACCTCTAATTAACTAACACATAATTAGGACTAGTAAATAAAATACATAAAATAAAAATACTGAAAAGTAAAATAAAGTAAAATAAAATGCTAAGGTAAAAGGAATTACTTTTACTACTACTAATTTAGATATCTCCCATAAAATAATATATAAATTTGTGAGAATATTACCAAACCGACCATTCTGGCGGTATCCTGATTAAGTCAAATTAAGTCCAACCAGCCATTAAGGCGGAACCAAAAATAAATTTACCAACCGACCAGTCTGGCGGTATCCGTGATTAGTCAGGTTTAAACCAGATTAAAATTAAATTACCAACCGACCAATATAGCGGTATCCCTTATTAAGTCAATATTTTAAATAGTTAATATATTATTTTTACGGGAGATTAATCTAAATAGCAATAGTAGAAGAATTACCTTTCACCCTAGCTGAGGAAATTATTTCAACATGGTGAATAGTAAAAACTGTAAAAAGTAAAAAGTAAAAATTAAATTACTATTATTACAAAAAGTAATAAAATATTTACAAAACTAAAAATAAAAAAAAAACTAAAAATAAAAATAAAAATTCTAGAGAGAGAAAATCTCTCTAGAGAGAGAAATCAAGAGAGAGAAAGGTATGTTAAAAACTGAAAATTCGCGGCCTATTTATAGCAAAATATTTACTGTTCAGGAACTGTTCGCGCGTCGCGACGCCAAGGAGATGCGCGTCGCGACGCGCAATTTGTCGACGTGGCACAATGATACGGCGACACGTAGCAAGGCGGCTGACTGTACATGCGACACGTGTCAAGGCGGCTAATTCTCAATTATTGTGATGACGTCATTGATGACGTCATGCTGACGTGGCGATGACGTGGCGCTGACGTGGCGAGGCGGCTGACTGTTGACTTGTCGGCACAATAGGATTGCGACACGTGGCGACACGTGTCATGCTCTGATTGGCTGAGGCTGACGTGGCAAGTTGACTCGGTTGACCTGCTGACGTGGCTGATGATGTGGCACAACACGTGGCAAGGTTGACTTGTTGACCGCTGACATGGCTGATGACGAGGCGACACGTGTCAAGTCTGAGTGTCGGCAGCATATGATGATGACACGTGTCACGGCGCACGTTAGCAGATCGGCTGTGATGGTGACACGTGGCACGGCGCATTTTAGCAAAGTCAAAACTTCTTCAAATGGTTGACCGTTGACCAGGCGCATGTTAGCAAATCCGGCTCACGTTGGGCGTCGCGGCGCGCTTTGATTCAGCGTCGCGTCGCGACGCGCAGAAGATGAAAATATCCATGTTGACGCATTTTTGTCCGGTTTTGCCCCAAATTGCCTCCAGTGCTGTCCAAACTTTATTTATCTGCAAGATAACAATAAAACACATCAAAACGTTCATAAAACTCAAGAAACTATTCAAAATATTAGATTAAATGAGTGGGAAATAGTGATATAAATACCACTCATCAACTGTATTGAATGTGGGCTTTATTCCCAAGCTGAATTGAATATAGGCTTTCTTCCTGAACTGTGTTGAATGTGGCTTTATTCCCGAGTTGAACTGAATATAGGCTTTCTTCCTGAACTGAACTGAATGCAGGCTTTATTCCTGAACTGAACTGAATGCAGGCTTTATTCCTGAACCGTCCGTTTTCCGTGACCTCCGTGACTTAAAAGGTAGTGTCTCCAAAATGAGACTCATCATAGGGACTTATGTGTAAAAATGCAGTGCCTACACACCCTATATATGAAAATGTCATAAACTAGCTTTACGACCATTCCACAAGTCTAAGGGAGTCTTGGGAACAGACTTAGAAGGAACTACATTCAGGATATATATTTTTGTTTCCAATGCATACCCCCATAATGAACTAGGTAGAGTGTTATAACTAAACATTGATCTTATCATGTCTAGTAGGGTCTGATTCCTCCTTTCTGCAACATTATTTTGTTGTGGTGTTTCAGGTGCTGTGAGCTGTGAAACAATTTCATGCTCAACCAAGAATTCATTGAAATCTCTATCAAGGTATTCTCCTCCACGATCTGATCGTATAATTTTGATGCTTTTACCTAATTGGTTCTCAACCTCAGCACGATATTCTTTGAACTTTTCAAATATATCTGGCTTGTGCTGCATTGGGTAAATATACCCATATCTTGAATAATCATCAATAAAAGTGACGAAGTATTCATAATCACCTCGGGCTTTTACATTCATCGGTCCGCAAATGTTCGAATGTATTAACTCAAGTGTTTTTTTGGCTCTTATCCATTTTCCAGTAAAAAATTTCTTAGTCATTGTGCCTTCTAAACAGGATTCACAGACATGTAAAGTACCAAGTTTTAACTGATTTAAAACTCTGTTCTTAATTAGTCAATCTATTCAGTCAAGGCTAATATGACCAAATCTAAGGTGTCATAGATATGTGTCATCATGAGAAATCTTTTACCGTTTAGTTTTAGATTTTTCAATCTTAAACATTTCAGTATTAATTAGTGATTCATGTATTAACGGCCTTAATACATATAGATTACTCTCAAAGTTTCTTGTGCATATTTTTAATCTATTTCTACTAATAATAACTGATTTACTATTAAATGAAATAGAAAAACGATGTTCCATGAGTTTTGTTACAGAAATCAAATTCCTGCGAAAACCAGGACTATAAAGTACATCATTCAAACATAAATAACTATTATTAAAGTTTAATTTGGAAACTCCCACTGCTCTAGCTAAAACAACATCCCCTGTCCCAACTCCCATGGTAAAGCTACATTCTTCAAGGTCCTTCCATGAATCAAGTAGCTGCAAAGAACAACAAACATGATTAATGGCACCAGAATCAACAATCCAAGCGGATTTATACTAAAAGAGACTCAATAACAAGTAAATCATATTTACCTGTATTATTTTTCTCCTTAATCTCATCTAAGTATTTTGGACAATTCCTTTTCCAATGCCCTTGTTGTTCACAATGGAAAAATTTTCCTTTGGCATTGGCACATTTAGAGCATTTGTTGTTTTTCTTCTTCATTGGCTTTGCCTTTGCCTTCAATTGCCTTTATTCTTCTTCTTTGCAGATTTAGAAGATTCGGCAATATTTACCTCAGCATTGGACCTACGAGGAGCCATCACCATGGACTCATAATTGGTGAGCTCATTTAGCAGTTTAGTCAACATAAAAGTCAACTTATTCATAGAACAATTGCTTTTAAACTGCAGGAAACTCTTCGGAAGTGTTTCCATGATCATTGTCACTTGGCTTTGCACATTAATATGTGCACCATGGGTTTCAGCCATATTTAGATGAGACATCATTCTTAACACATGGTTTCGGACTGATGTACATTCTTTCATCCTAGCGGTCAATATAGAGGCAATAGCCTCATGCTGTGCCCGCTCCGAAGGCTGCCTAAATATGTTCTGTAAAGACTGGATAATCAATGATGTTATCGCCATAGGCTGATGCTGTCCAACAATAACCTCAGACATAGATGCTATCAAATAGCTATGGGCTTTCTCATCGGCCATAATCCAGTTATTATAGGCATTACATGCAGCTCTGCCAGCATTTGGTGCTGGCTCATAAGGACATCCATCCATTAGGAAAAACTTAAGGTCTTCACATACCAAAATATCATTCATGTCACTTTTCCATTTAACATAGTTTTCCACAGTTAATTTTTCTTGTTGTTTGAGAATTGAGATAATTGCAGATGTCATGGCTGAAAAAAATAATAAACGCGCATTCAACATTCATTCATCACATATTAAAATTGTCACATATTTAGGCATACAATTAAACATGATGCATGATCAATGTATAATGAATTAGAAACCTAAAAGAATTACTATGCCACGTTTATTTATCATCCCATAAATAAGTACCGTCGTAGGGTAGGTCAAGTATTCACATGATAGATTGAGACATTCTTAATTGATTAATATATCTGAAAATAACTTTTATTCCTATATTAATCAACTACCGTTATTTTGATAAATGAAGCTTTGATTAACAACTTAATCATTCATTTGTGAGTGTGACCCATTATTTCGGAACCCTTGGACTTAACTAGTGAAGTACCGCCGTAGGGTAGGTCAAATCACCAGATACATCTAGAGTCTCTATCCTCTCGGAATCTAAACCTAATATTGACCTAAAATTGACACCATCCATAGGGGGACGAAAGCAAATCCGTCTTGAAGCGCCTTTTGAATCTCACATTTCTAGATAACAATGGAGATCGCGGGATATATTATGGTATACCCCTCTCCCACTCACTATTTTTAAGTTTAAGGTTTCTATCATACTCTCGCCTAAAGATATATTTTTATTAATACTAGTGGATTATAAGTGATCTAACCAATTTTAACTATTAAAAATTTATTCACTAATCCTGATTAGTCTCTACTAACCATTTACTTAATTAAACTAATTTAATCAAGTTGTTATAGTGATCTAATCAATTTAACTATTAAATTATTAGTTCATTATTAGGTTTTAAAATTTAGAATTCAACGAACGGACCAAATGTCATTAAACCATTTAATTGATAAAAACACATTATTTATTCCAAAGGTACATGGTATTGTATTCCGAGTGCAGACCGTATTACCGTCCATTCGGAATCGGCTATGGAATTTACCTCCGGTTTCCATCCGATATATCAAGGAAAATAATGTACTCATAAGGTCCATTGTATTAAAACTTGAATTCGTAATTTTTAAACCTTTAAACCAATTAATCTTATTAATACGTTTGCATGCATTTCATATTCTTATTTAACTATAAAATTTACATAAAATCATATTTTATGACTTGAATATCATGCATGTTAACATGTTATGATATATGAAAATGCAAGAGTAAGCACCCTAGGTTATATGTCATGTTAATAAATAATTTAAAAACACATATTTTTCCCAGGCGTGGGGGTCGCGACGCCCACAATTCCAGTAGCTGGAAAAGTATCAGCTCTGGGTCGCGTCCGACACGAGGAGAGGCAATAGCCATCCAGTGGCTCTGAAATGTACCGTGTCACGACACACAGATATGCACGTCGCGACGCAAGGCAGATTTCCAGGGTCATAATTCACAAATCATACACATTACAAATTACATTAACCGGGTTATTATATTTCTATATTAATCTAATTAGTAGAATAAATCCAAGGCATCCATTGGTTTTCAAACTTGCTCCATGGTGTGTTGTTAAGTTCTTCGAGGAAAAGCTTTGTAATGAGTCTTTCGTGGCATCGGCTCCTCCAAGTTACAAATAGGGTTACAAAATAAACTTATTATAAAGGAAATGAACTTACAACACTTGAAAGAATATGACTTTATGGTCTTACATTCCCAATACCAAAAAAATAAGAACCAAAAAAATTAACAATCAACGAAATACATTCATCACATGAATCAAAGTAAACATTTATCACATAAATATTAAAAACCATTCATCTCATGAATCTAATTGTGCCTACTCATCACAACATGCATTTTAATAATCTATATCTCATATAAATTATTAAAACTAAAAACTTTAAAGGAGAAGGGTTAAGAACACTTTCCAACCTTAAGCTTTTGATGCCAATTGTATGAAACGACTTTCCTTAGCGCATCGGAAGTTGCTAATGTAGGCACCGGCTTCGGTATGGACCTTTAAATTTCTTTGTCTTCTCCCTTCATTGTTGCTGAATTCCTCCAACTCTTGGATATTGGATTTTACTCATTTTGATGTAGATGAGTTTCCTTTGAAATCCAACGCTTGGATCAGCTACCTGATCTTCCGAACTGTGACTCGAAACCAACAAACCGAAGTGTGGGCTTCACTCACAAAGATGAACTCTAAACTTTTTAGAGAAATATAAAATCAAACTCTGAATAATTTAGAGAATGAAGATGTCACAAATGTGTTTGGCTTTTTGAATTTTCTTTCAAACACTCTCACAACAATTGTGAATGTTTGAACTCCCTCTATTTTCTCTACTTTGCACTTGTGTGAATGAATGAAAATAGTAACTCTTGCAAGTGAAGAGAGATGGTAGAGATTATATTCTTTTGCACAAGCCAACTAACTTTGTCATTAAGCATCTAATGCTTTCTTGCAATGGTAAACACATTAATGTGAATGTCATACCAAAGCATAAGAAATATTAAGCTAAAGACAAAGACTTTGTCATTAAGCATCTAATGCTTTCTTGCAATGGAAAACACATTAATGTGAAGGCCATACCAAAGTATAAAAATGGATTAGCTAATGACAAAACTATTAGGTGTATACATGCCACCTAATAGACATAATAAGCGCATTGCAAGCCATATGGCTTTGTCTCCAAGGTAAATAAAAATCATTATCTTAATAATGATTAAATTACGTTCAATTATGTTGTAGTAATTATCTCATAATTATTACTAACTTGATTATCTTATAATCAAGATTTGATTATCTCATAATCAAAGAATTCTAGAAAACATTAAGTTAAACTAATTTAACATAGTTTTCATTTGTGATAAAAATATTATTAATCTCATTAATAATATATAAATATAATGTGAGCATATTATTAGACAATCTAATTATATTATGTTTGCTACATTTAATCGAGCTAGCACGGAGACCAAACGGACTTACGGTTCCGAGCTCCAATAATTCTGAAATATTAATTAAACTCTTTAATTAAATATTATGAATTATTAACTTCGCATTATTCCACTAAAAACTCGAGGTTGAACTTCTGTTACAGTAGATGGAAAATATAAGTCGAACAACCTCGGTGTCCACCGATATAGTCATTACATATGGATATATCCCTTCACGAATATCTCATAAATAGAGACGGGTCATAAGTTCATTAAACCCCTCTAAATATTTTGTCTCTTAAGCACCATTGATTCTATAATTAACAATTAATTCATAACAATTATGAATATAAAACTTTCTATTCGTAATAGAAGAGTTGAACGCTCAAATTTTTCAAGTCCCGAATAAATTCTTAAAAGACATATTTTGCTGTTTCTCGTAAGAATGAGTGAATTACATATCTGTGTAAAATGTTCCCAGCTACACATCAAACCATATCCCCAAAATATGTAGTTATTGGCGGAGAATGCAACACCGACCTCACCATAGTAAATCAAATGACATAGCCTACTGTGGACGCTGGAATGAACCTGATGAAGGTCCATGTGAATCTTCATTCTACCTGACCTGATGAAGGTCAGGAGACTACGGTCGAATGAACCTGATGAAGGTTCATGAAGCTATAGTCGAATGAACCTGATGAAGGTCCATGTGAATCTTCATTCTACCTGACCTGATGAAGGTCAAGAGACTACGGTCGAATGAACCTAATGAAGGTTCATGAAGCTATGGTCGAATGAACCTGATGAAGGTCCATGTGAATCTTCATTCTACCTGACCTGATGAAGGTCAGGAGACTACGGTCGAATGAACCTGATGAAGGTTCATGAAGCTATAGTCGAATGAACTTGATGAAGGTCCATGTGAATCTTCATTCTACCTGACCTGATGAAGGTCAAGATACTACGGTCGAATGAACCTAATGAAGGTTCATGAAGCTATGGTCGAATGAACATGATGAAGGTCCGTGAGGCTTTTCCAATACTTTCTAGAGTTTATGGAAATTCATCCATGTAGTCTAGAGTGGATGATAATCTCCATACGTAGTGTGGAGATGATTATCCTCATATGTAGTATGAAAGAGATGGATGCCTATCAAGGTCATTACTAATTATACAAGACCTAAATAAGGTTATTGATACTACAATGGAATAAACTTTGATGAAAGTCATATAGAAATTCCATACTACCTAAAGGTTGGTCGATTGGACCTAAAGGAGATCCAATGGGGTTCTTCATTCTACTAGGCATATCGAAGATTCCCTATGTAGTATGGAATTGGCAATATTAAATCAATGTAGTATGAAGATGATGACTAACCTTTGACTTAGTATAGAGGAGTTGATAATCATTCCAAGTAGTCTAGGAAAGATGATAGTTTTCCATGTAGCCTGAAGTTGATAGCCATCCACCTTGTAGTATGACAATCTTTCCATGTCTCTGAGAGCTAAAAAGTGTGTTCAATAAATTGAATTTACAAAGCTTGAGCCATTATTGACGTGGTGCAGCATGCGACCCACGCGCATGATCAATAAGTGTCAGAACCCATGCGCCGAAAGGAGGCAATAAGCCATGCACCACGTGAAGAACCCACGTGAAGGAAAGGAGCCCAAACGCCAATAGCCCACTCACGTCTTCCAAGCCCACGAGCAGAAGGCCCACGCCATAAAAGACTTATTCCCCCACCAACAAAAAATCAGTTGGCACGAGAGAAACCAAGCTTTGCTTTTGTCTGATTGTCTCCCCAGATTAGCACATTTTGTAGTATCAAATGGACCCAATCATCTTATATCAAGTTGGATCCCATGTGACTTTGTCTATGCATGGAGCTTTGTCGAGTGGACCACTTCTCATTCCCGTGTGATGTAGTGTGGATTATTGCTTTTGGTAGTGAGCTCTCAACCCAATTTTTCAGCTACGTGAGGCTTGATAGGTTCAGTATAACTTCTAGCTTGTCGTTTCGTAGCCGATGTGGGATTCTAATTAGTGGACTCGTCACTTGCATTTGGCTTGGGCATACTACAATTAATTGAGTCTTTGCTAAGTTTTGACTAGTCATTATAACATGCTCCCCAATCACGTGGAGTGCTGGGCAATCTGAGGAATGTGTTGACGTGTAGTGAATTGGAGGGTAGTGCTTTGGCATGTTGTCACCTTTAGAGCTAACCATATGTGCATTGTCTCTAGGTGTAGGAGCATCATCTCCTCGGCTCGAGTGAAAATGTTGTTGACTGTCAGATTTGGCAGAGTTCACATTGGTCTCGTCGAATGACACACATACACTGCCAAGCCTTCATATTTGTCTTGTCAAGTGACACACATACACCGCCAAGCCTTCATTTATGTCTTGTAGAGTGATGTGCTATTTCCTCTTGCTAGCTGGCTTGCATGATGTTGGCAGTATCCTCACGTGGCTTGAAATTTGTGGACTGATTGGTTTATTTAGGCCCATCAATGTTTAATGGGCTTGCTGCAATCAAAGGCTAGTTTGGGCCTAAGCTTTGCGCCAATTTGACTCAAATGCCAGCTCATTGTTTGGGCTGTTTTTTTTTAGAGGTTTCAAATACGGGCTGAGTGCTGAGTGGGAATTGAAGACTGGGTGTCGTGGATTTGGACTTTCGATCTTGATGTTGAGCATGCATCACCCCTGCTAAGCACACTTGAATACTGAACTCATGTTAGTATAAAGGTTTTGTCGAATGAGATAGTTTGATCAATTGATTGGGCAAGATGATGGTCATTCTATTGATGTTGAATGGAACCATCTGATATGATATTGCATATATGCTTGTCGTCTGGAACAAATGATGAACTTCATTTGACAATGTACGAATCGCATCAACACGATCCATGACACAAAGATGTGATTTGCCGTGATAGGTCGGCTAGAGAAATATGATGGCTTCTTTGGTGATTAAATGGATAGTCGTCTGATGGTGGATTTTCACTTTCCATATTCTTGAATGCTTCTAAGAGATTGAGTTAATAAAATAGTTGAAAAGAGTTGTAGCCTCACACCTTTGAGTGGCTGAAGAATGAATTATGTTTCAGATACTATTGGAGATTAGTACTGGAGTTTTACATGGATCAATTTTCATCTTCCATTGGTCGTAACTGTTTTGTAGAGTGGCTGATTATGCCACCATAGGATCTGGTGTCTGTTTGTAAGGATTGTAAACTGAGTGGTATTTGCTTGCTATGAATCGCTAAGGCCCCACGGTGGGCGCCAAATTGTGGACGCTGGAATTCGGTCGAGGTCCACAATCAGAATTTGTAGGTTGGGGGCATTAGCGATCCTGCAAGACAAAGGTAGAGTGAGCGGGAGTAGACTACCCACCGGTGTGGTGGGTGTCGGGGGCACTCCGAAGCTCAAGTCAGTAGTATGAAATGAGCAGTAAATATATAAATGTGAAAGTAAGGTTGGATGTTACCTTGAACTATTTGGGTGACCGTGAGGGTGGTGGTAAGTATATAAGGGGATGAAGAGCTCTGAGAGAGCTAGTGTCAGAGAGTAGAGGCTTGTAAGAAAGAAGTGAAGCCTGAATTGTAGAACCCTCCCCCTATTTCTCGAATTTCGTTCCTATTTATAGATGAAAATTATCATCCTTGGCAGCTGGTGTATGTCCCACCACGTGCCTTATGCATTTGATAGAAAGTCTGAGCAGGTGGGAATAATTTTTGTGTCGGGCAAAGTAGGAGAAGAGTAGTTGATATAATTAGGGAGGTTTTGTCCTTAAGCTTCTGGATTTGTTTTTGTAAATGATTTAATGTTTAATGGGTTGGGTTATTGATTTGGGCCTCGCCTGGTATTGGGTTCAAAATGAAAGGACGATTTTGCCCTTGGCCCAAATTTGGCCCATACACCTACCATGCATGAGTTCGTAGTATACTCAGGATTAAGATCGAATCTATATATGACCATCTAGTAGATAAAATGAATTTCTCCAGTTAACAGATATTAAAAGAAATTCATATTTATCTGAGTCCAGTCCTATATGATCTCATCATACAAGGTGCCTCCATTCTCATGTCACTACATGAACGATCATATATCAAGGTCATCATACAAGTATAGAATGAACCGCAACTATAGATAAAACACAAACAAATTACCCTCTTTGTTTGCTCTCTATGGACTATTTAGATTACTAACTTCAGACTTAAATCCTCTCGTGAATCAAACATACATTAATTCTTAAAAAACAAGAGTAATCAAAGTAAACAAGACAATTGGACAATATGCGATATAAATCAAACAACTTTGATAAATGAATAATGCATTTATTATTATTACAATAATCAATTCCGTTTACAATACATGAAGTTCTAGGGCATATATCCCAAAAGCGAGCACCTCTATTTATAGTAGAAGTGCTCATCGCTCAATTATTAATTCAACTTTCGAAATTAAATACAAACAACAAACTTTTACTAATTTATTTTTTTCTTTTTTCTTTTTTGATTTTTTTGTTGTTGATAATTTTGCAAACATGATCACAATCCACCTAAAGTGGATTATGACATTTCAACTTTTTTTTTTTACTTTATTTTCTAATAATTAAAATTACATGCAACACACATTGATGTCTTCACCAATTTCGACCTTGAAAACCTCTGAACTAGAAGAAAAGTTGTAGATATTTGAGTCTTCTTTCATCTGAAACTAGAATCGGCTCAATCTGATATCGGAGTAAAAAGTTATGAACAAATTACGAAAATTGCGCAAAGTTGAAATTTCTTAAATTGTACACTGTTAGAACGCCCTTTCAAGTTTCCGGCCTCCAAAATCCAAATGTCACGTCCATTTTTCTAGTTATGCGTCCAAGGTATTATTTTATCTACATAAGAAATAAAAATCACAATAAAAATATATAAACATAAATTTAATTATTATTTTACAAATGTGTTAAATTAAGGGGATTACTGAAATTATAAGTGTAAAATGATTAATTTCTATTTTATTAAGTGTACACTTTTTAATATTCATCACACCTCCAACCAACTTATTACTAGTCCCTAGTAATTTAAGCAAAAACTTAAAAGGAAAAAAAAATTCTTATCCAAGTCATTAATTGTTTTCTTTCTTTCTAAATTATCAAATAAGTAAATTCTCTTATACTTTTTACCCTTCTTCATACACACATAAAACAAGGTATCAATAAATTCATGGTGCCCACAATATTCACAGATCTTATTGAAAAGATAGTAATATTTTTGTCCTAGAATTAAATTAGAGTTCACACCTTTTTGGCAATGGAAGTTTATTTATAAACAAAAATATTTTTTTGATAATAATACATCTTCAATCCTTGTAGTGAGCTTTGGGCCAGTGACTCCCAAACTAGTTGGCTTTAGGGCACTAGGTGTTAAGACACCCCTAAAAAGACTTAATTGCTCGGATCTCAGATATTAAAAAGAAGAAGTGTCTGATTTCCTTAAGCTTTCTCTTTAATCCATATAACGAGCTTTGGGCCAGAGACTCCCAGACTAGATGGCCTTAGGGCACTAAGTGTTAAAATACCTATTCGGACTTAATTGCTCGAGTCAAATAGACTACGAAATCGAACTTATTCACACATTTTGTTTTACAAACTCAAGATCTACCGTTTTACGTGAACAATCACTGCTTGCTGAGGCAAGATGTCCGGTTACTAAGTAAAAGCTTAAATATTATTAATATTATTTTTTTTAAAACTAACTCAAACTCTATCGTTTTATGCGAACAATCAGTGCTTGCTGAGGCAAGATGTCTGATTACTAAGTAAAAGCATGGTTAGTTTTTTTTGGGAATAAAAATAAAAATTTCACTGCCTTTAGGTGCTACCTCCAACAAACTAGAGAACTGAATATTATAAAATTTTCACTTACAACCCATGTTCATCAGTTACCGTGTATGTTGATAATACATGTCAGATGAGCATATGAAGATCAAATTTAATCAATATTATGGAGAATTCATAAATTTAAATGCTTCAAAAATAAAGGAACAAAAATAACTTATTACAAATTATTTTGAGATGCGTCTCAGGAGCGAAAACTCCTTACACAGTCACCTCTGAACAATAATTCCACTTGGTTAGTCAAAAATTTGTCGTTAGTTTGTGTGTTTTTTTTTTAAAAAAAAACATAAAAGAGAATCAACAGAAAATTTTGTTTTTTTACACACAAAATACCAACAAAGCGAAAACAACACAAGAAACTCTTTTTTTTGGGACAAAAAACATCAACGCAAAAACGATTTTTTTTAAAACGGAAAACACAGCAATGAAAAAAAAATGAAAATTATCTAATCAATTATCCTTTCCCCCCCAACCAATTTGAGATATTGTTTCCAATCTCTGAAAAAGAAGAAGTAGAGTTTAGAAGACATCACTTGATTAGTGTGGAATTGAAAATTGAATCTATGACTATTTAAAAGAAAAAAATTATAGATTAAGATTCAAGTCCTTTATACGCTTCTTGCCAAGATCGTTACCAGACCAGTTCAACTTGGAAAGAATGAGATCGATTTTTTGATTCATAAGCTAAGAGTTGGACAATTAAATCATCAGGTTTTCTTGCAGTTAGGAAGATATCTTTTATCGATTTTGAAATAAACTCATTTATTTTGGCATCCTCAAGAAATATAGAAAGAAAATCGAAAAAGCCATCAACATTAAGAAGTCCAATGGGTTTTTGGTGAATGTTCAATTTTTTCCATGACACAACTGTGAATATTTCTTCTAACGTGCCCAGCTCACCTGGTAAAGCAATAAAAGCGTCAGCATGATTGATCATTTCAGTAAGTCTTTCAAATATACTTGAGACAATGCATTCTTCTCCATTTGATTTTCTGATGAGGTTTTCATATGTAAAAGGTTTTAGAATGATCCCCAAAATTTGACTGCTACCTTCTTGCACAGCCTTTGAAACACACCCCATCAATCTAAGATTGTCACCACCATATACTAAGTGCATGTTTCTTTCCGCCATAACTCTACTCAATTCTTGTATAGCCTCAACAAATTCTAGTTTAGTTACATAGCTAGTTCCACAAAAGACACAGATATTGGTGACTCATTGTCTTGAAGTTTTCTTCATTTTTGCTCTTTCTCTTATCTGGATGTGACGAAGAAAGAAATAACGAGCTGAATTTATAGATTCCGAAAAAGGGTGAGTAATAAATGCACTAGTACCTGTAAAATGACACTTTTCGGATGAACAGTATAATAGATCGTGAAAGTCAAAAAGTTTAGATACCGTCGGCAAAAATAAAGGAAATCAAAACAGTAAATTAAAGTAAATCAAAACAGAAATTTAAAATAAAGGAAATCAAAACAATAAATTGAAAAATATATACTGGTAGTTGTGATTCTGGCTCACATCTTCCTCTGGTTTTATGTCCGGTAATGGCTTGAACGCCCTCTATGGGTCGGGGATATGTTTCCCATCTAATTTTCTTATAAATTGGAAAACATTGTCTTTTAAAGTCAGATTCCTGAGACCGTATTGTTGTCTTTCTTTTTAAAATTGTGTATGCAAATTGCGAATTACTCGATGAACATGTTCACTAGGATGCGTCTCAATAGTCAATGATATATCATCTAAATACTCATTACTCAAGCCATCTCTAATGAATTGAATTTTATCTTGGTGATTGTCAGACATCATTCCTAAAGAATGACAACGAGTGTTGCACGTCCAACGTGCACATTTATAACAAATACCTAATTGTTTAGCTCTTCATTTTTTAGCATAGGTGTTTTTCCCTAAACCAGGCATGTAAGAAATAAAAGAGCCAGATGACTCACCTGCCAATCGAACTCTTGCTTCAATTATCCAACAAATATCACTAGGAATACCATGGATCATCAGAAGCCTTATTCTTTCGGTGTATACTTTGTAAATTTTCATCAGAATATTTTTGGGGAAAGAAGGAAATATTTGTGGAGTTTTGCAATAGTTTCTTTCATGCCTTGATTGTAGGGTATCAGTAATTTTATGAAACTGAAAGAACCGACTTAGAGTCACGGAGTATTGTTATCCGCTATTTAACCAGGGTGCAAGATTCTAACAAAAAGATAGCGAGAAAAAAATGTTGCAAAACTCAAGAAAAATGGAGATTAGACAAATACAAAAGAAAATAAAAGAAAAGAAAATACATCAATCACAGTACACTGGGTTTGAAAGGAAAATAGATTCTTGAAAATTTGAACACTCCAAAAATAGTTTCAGATGTTGTCCATTCACTTTAAATACACCATCATCCCGAGGATTCTCAATGTCAATAGCCCCATATGGATAAATGTGCTTCATAATAAAGAGCCACTCCATTTGGATTCAATTTTCCAGGAAATAAATGAAGACGAGATTATAAAGTAAAACTTTTTGACCAATTTCAAATATTTTTCATGAAATTCGACTGTCATGAAAGGCCTTAGTTTCAGCTTTAAGAATTTTCACATTCTCACATGAATCATTCTTTAACTCTTCAAGTTCATTTAATTGTAGTTTACGTTCATGACTAGTATTTTCAAGGTTTAATTTGAATACATTAATAGCCCAATTTGCATTATGCTCAAATTCTACAGGCAAATGACAAGATTTTTCATAATTTATACGATAGGGAGACACTCCCAAAGATATTTTGAAAGCTGTTCGGTATGCTCAAAGTGCATCAGTTAGTCGAAGAGACCAATTTTTACGATTTGGGTTGACCATTTTTTCTAAAATTTATTTGATTTCCATATTTGCTAGTTCAACTTGACCATTTGACTGAGGGTGATAGGAGGTAGAAACTTTATGTGTAACTTCATATTTTTTCATTAAGGACTCAAAAGGTATGTTACAAAAGTGTTTACCTCCATTACTTATAATGGCCCGAAGGATTCCAAATTGACTTAAAATATTTTGTTTTAAAAATTTAATCATAGTTTTGTGATCATTGTTTCGACAAGGAATCGCCTCAACCCATTTTGAGACATAATCGACTGCAACTAAAATATATAAAAATCCAAATGACGGTGGAAATGGACCCATGAAATCTATCCCCCAACAATCAAAGATTTTGATGACAATGATGGGATTTAAAGGCATCATGTTTATTTTTGAAATGGATCCCAACTTTTGATAATTTTCACAAGTTTTGCAAAAAGTATGGGTATCTTTAAAAATAGTGGGCCAATAAAATCCACACTGTAAGATTTTTACAGCGGTTTTCTTAGATGAGAAATGACCTCCACATGCTTCTGAATGACAAAACTGAATAAAACCATTTATCTCACTGTCCGATATGCATCATCGAAAAATTTGATCAGAGTAATACTTGAACAGATATGGATCATCCCAGTAAAATCTTTTAACTTCGGTCAAAAATTTCTTCTTCTCTTGATGGCTCTAATCTGGAGGTATTTTTCATGTTGCAAGAAAATTGACAATATTAGCATACCAAGGCATTGTATTTACAGAAAATAAAAATTCATCGGGAAAAGAATAATTGATAGGAGTTGTGTCAATTGATGACTCATTTGTGAGTCTCGATAAATGATCTGTAACTATATTCTCTGCTCTTTTTTATCCTTGATTGTGAGATTGAATTCTTGAAGCAACAAAATCCATCGTAGTAATCTTGGCTTTACATCATGTTTAGACATCAAATATCTAACAGCAACATGATCAGAGTAAACAACGGTTGAAGAACCAATTAAATATGATCGAAATTTATCCAATGAAAATATTATAGCAAGTAGTTATTTTTCTGTGGTAGTTTAATTCATTTATGCACTGTTTAAAGTTCTACTTGCGTAATATATTACATAAGACTTACCTTCATTTCTCTGTCCTAACACTGCGCCAACTGCATAATCATTGGCATCACACATTAGCTCAAATGGCAAAGACCAATCATATGATTGCATGATAGAAGCAGAAGTCAAAAGACTGACAATCTTTTCAAATGATTTTTGACATTCTTCTATCCATTTAAATGCTACATCTTTTAATATGAGGTTACATAAGGGTCTGTATATGGTACTAAAGTTTTTAATGAACATCCTATAAAATCCTGCATGTCCTAAGAAAGAACGGATTTCCCTGACTGTTTTTGGTTGTGGCAATTTAGATATCACCTTTATTTTTGCCTTGTCAACCTCAATACCTTTATATGACACAACATGTCCAAAAATAATTCCTGAATTAGTCATGAAATGACATTTTTCCCAGTTTAACAAAAGACATTTCTTCACATCTTTTCAAAATATTTTCCAAATTATTCAAGAAATTATCAAATGAATTCCCAAAAACAGCTATATCATCCATAAAGACCTCCAAACAGTGTTCAACCATGTCACTAAATATGCTTAACATGCATAGTTGGAATGTTGTTGGTGCATTACAAAGTCCAAAAGGCATTTTCCTAAATGCAAATGTTCCAAAGAGACATGTGAATATGGTTTTTTCCTGATATTCTAAAGCAATGAGAATTTGATAATAACCTGAGTAAACATCAAGAAAATAATAGTATGGATGTCCTGCTACTCTTTCCAAAATTTGGTCGAGAAATGGTAAAGGAAAATGATATTTCTAGTGACGTCATTTAGTTTTCTATAGTCAATGCACATACACCAACTAGATGAGATTCGAATTGGAATCAAATATCCTTTATCATTTTTCACAACAGTTATTTCAGAATTTTTAGGTACAACTTGTGTAGGACTTACCCACTTACTATCGGAGATAGGGTAAATAATGCCCACATCAAGAAGTTTAAGGACTTCTGTTTTTACCACATCTTTCTTATGAGAGTTCAATCTTCTTTGGGTTTGACGATATGTCCTAGAATTATCTTCTAAATGTATTATGTGTGTACAGATAAAATGGATTAATGCATTTTATGTCTTTTAAAGTCCATCCAATAGCTAGCTTATGTTCTTTTAACTAGGGGTGGCAAAACGAATCAACGAATCGAATTCGTGACGAATTCTAAACGAATCGAATTATAATGCACTAAATTCGAATTCGATTCATTTATTAAACGAATCCTGATATTAGGATTCAGATTCGATTCGTTTATTCGTTTACATAAATCAAATGAATCGAAACGAATTTATTAATCGTTTACTATTCGCATTTGATTCGTTTATTATTCGCATCCGATTCGTTTATATCAAATTAAAGGAATCGAATTTTGTATTCTTTTAATAATCGAATATTCGTATTCGATTCGTTTAATCAAATTAAAATACAAAATCTAAGCATTCATACCATATTTAATAACATGTTCATTGTTATAGTCTTAAAATCCATATAACAAGCTCCAAATTTCAAATTACATAATCAATTACAGAGAAGCATTTTTATTAATACTTAAAAATCTTCATAATCACTTTCATTTGTCTCCATTTTCCTGTAATCTTCATAATTTTCCTGTAATCTTCATACTTAAAAATCTTCATAATCTTCAAAATCTTCATAATCAATTACATAATCACTTTCATTTGACTCCATTTTCCTGTAAATATGTCATTATAAATAAAAATTATAGCAAAAAAAAAAATTACAGAACAGGAAAAAAAAAACACGAGCAGAACAGAACAGAAAAGAATTGCAGAACAGTACAGAAAAGAAAATTACAATGTTTAATGAAGTAGTAAAATTACTTGCAATCATTAATTTTCAGTTCTAATAACTCCAAGACTTCTTTGATCCAATTATATACTAAAATATTAAAGTTATGAAGCAGTACAAATCCATGACTTGCACAAACATAACCAAAACTCAACAATTCAAACACAGCACTACAACTAATTTAGTAAAATAGTGCAAAATCTCAAATTCCCTATTTAAAATAGAATTTAAGTTTAAACAATATGAGTAATTCAAGCATATCATTAGGGAAATCTTGAAGTTGTGTTCCACTATCCTGTAAAATCAACAAAACAAAACAAAATCAAAGCCCTGAAACAGAAGCATACTTACATAATAATAAAAATAAAATTTTGACCCTCTTACCTTCTCAATAGACAATGGCTTGTCCGGACCGACCTTCCACTTCCAGTAGAAGGCGAAGAGTACCTCTCCATGATTTTCCTCTCTCTGGTAGGCCTTTGGCTACTTGGCGTCACATGCTCTTTTTCTCTCTCTCTTTCTCACTACTCGGCTGAGTTCAATTGAGATTTGAGAGAATTTTAGGTTTGATTGAGATTTGAGAGGGGCGGCTGCTGAGAAAATTTTAGATTTAGGTTAAGTTTAGGTTTAGATGTTACTTTATATATTCAAAATTTTAGGTTAAAAATAGGTAATTACTAAAATATCCATCGAGTTTAAGAAATATAATCAAAATTTAGGGGTAAATTTGTAATATAATTAAATGGGCATTAAACGAATTTGATTTGGATTCGATTCGTTTATGATTCGTTTAATAAACGAATTCTAAACGAATAAACGAATTGATGAGCTCAGATTCGGATTTGATTCGTTTATTAAACGAATCGAATCGAATTGACCCCATTATTAAATGAATCCATTTTTCTAAACCAATATTCGCTTTAAATCGAATTGAATCGAATGAATAAACGAATCTTGACCCAAATTGCCACCCCTACTTTCAACATATTTAACAACTTACCTTCTTGATTGCTTGTGAGGGAATCAGAAATTACCACATGGTAAGTTTGTTCATCTCCAAAAAATGCATACTTCAGTCCTTCTGACAAAGTCTTTAACTCCAATTTAGGTGATTCCTCCTGTTTTTCTCTTTCAGTGTTCCTAGTTCCTCTAAATTCTGTTTTTCTCCATCGTCTTCCAGTACCTAGGGGTGGGCAAAAAACCGACCGAACCAAACCAAACCGCAAACCGAACTGAATTTAAGGTTTTTTTTTCTAACAGTTCGGTTTGCGGTTCGGATTGGCTCACCCCAAACGGTTTACGGTTCGGTTCAGGAGCTAATCTGAACCGCACCTGTTAAACCGAACCGAACCGTTATAATTAAAAAAATTTATATATTTTTATAAAAAAAATTTGTATTTGTATTTTTCTTTTAATTTTATTCTATGTTTTCTTTTTATTAGTATGATAATTTTTTTTCTTAAATTTTTTGTTAATATATTTATTTGTTAATACTTTTATTCTTCAATTTATTTGTTAATACTTTTATTCTTAAATTTATTTGTTTTATGGTAGCATCATTATTCTTGAAAGTAAGATGTTGGATTTGTCTCTTAATTAGAATGATTGTAACATCATTAATTAGAATGATTGTAACATCATTATTCGAGGTAATTTTTAAAAAATACAATAATTAATTGTGCCACATTTTTCAATTCTTTATGGAGTGCATGTGTTCCCTGGAGTCACAGCTTACACCTTAGCACTTCATACTATCTGTTTGATAGACTAGTTTTTTTTTTTTTTTTTGTCTTCACTTAAGTGGATGAAAATTTGTTTTAAATATAATAATCCGTAAACCGAACCGAACCAATCCATAAACCGTTGGTTTAAAAAATTTTCAATCCGAACCATAAAATATGGTTTGGTTTGGTTTTTATCAAAAACTGAACCAAACCGAACCGCGCCCACCCCTACCAGTACCTGTGTAGAATCAAGTAAAAAATCATTAGGAGTATCCGAATTTAATTGCATACTTAATTCAAGAAAATTAGCAGTACAATTTTCCATGGAATCAGATAAACTCCCTTGAATATGTTCATCCAAAATTGGTTCAATCAGTTTCATGCTCTCGTTCTCACTGTCCTCATCATATGGTTGTTTGCACATGTTAAAAAAAATTAGCTCCAACGTCATATTACCAAAAGACAAATTCATGATTCCATTCCTGCAATTAATTAAAGCGTTAGCTGTTGCTAACCAAGTATTACATGAATTGGCTTATAACTGTCTGCTACAAGTTATGTTTTCAAGACAATAAAATCCACATGATATATGAATTTATCGACTTGTAATAACACGTCTTCCACAATTCCTTTCGGTACTTTGACTGTTCTATCGGCAAGTAAAAGAGTAGTTGAAGTTGGTTTTAACTCACCAATATTAAGTTGTTGGTAAACCGAAAATTGAAGCAAATTGACACTGGCTCCAAGATCAAGCAAAACATGTTCAATTTTTTTGATTTTCAATAATACATGAAATAGTTGGACAACCAGGGTCCTTGTATTTTAATGTATTATTGGTTGAGAGAATGGAACTTACTTGTTCAGCTAGAAAAGCTTTCTTTATTACCTGATGTTTTCTTTTAACGGTGCACAAGTCTTTCAGAAATTTGGCATAAGATGGTATATGTTGGATGACATCTAACAAAGGAGTATTGACCTTTACCTGTTTGAATATTTCATATATCTATGGGGAATGGTTCAATTTCTTTATTTTTAATGCCTGGGGAAATGGAGGTGCATGAGAGAAATTGTTATCATCAACGACGGGTAATGGTTCATCAACCCATTCCTTACCCTCTGAATCTGATTTATTTTCAGTTTCGCGAGGTTCAAGAATAGGTCTGTGGATGACCTTACCACTGCGAAGAGTAATAACAGATTTGACATGGTCTATATGTTGGCTTCCAGAACTACCCTAATGAGGGTTTTGATTACTTTTGGGATTTGGTCGTGGTTGTGCATGAAACTTTCCTTTCTCATTAATGGTCAAAGCAGATGTGATTTTGGAGATAGTATCTTTCAGATCAATCAATGTTTGTACATTTTGGTTATTGATGGCTTTCTGTTTCTCAATGAATGCATGCAAGGTATCTTCAAGGGTTTTCCTAGGTGGTGGGACATATGGTACATAATTATGGGAATTTCAGAAATTCTGGTGTACCTGTGGAGGTTGTTGCGATGGTTTTGCTTGGTTATCATTCCTCCAATTGAAGTTTGGATGGTTTCTCCAACCAGAATTGCAGGTTTGGGAGTATGGGTTTGAATTTGGTCTATTGAATGTGTTTATGGAACTGACTTGGTCATGAAGACATTCTTGCAGGGCTGGCAAGGTTGGAAAAACTTGTGTGACATGTTCATTTGAATTACAGATTTGACAAGTGACTTCTTGAACTGACTTGACATGATTACTCTTTCTCATTTCTAATGCCTTAATTTTTTTAGCTAGAGATGCATACTTAGCATAAAGGTCATGGTCTTCCCTAAGGTTGAACATACCTCTACCAGATGGCTGTGGTTTTATAGACGACTCATAAGTGCCAAATGTGTCTCATTGTTGTGCATTCTCTGCTATGTGTTCTAGGTAATCTAGTGCATCTTCGAGATTTTTGTCCCTAAACTCGCTATTACACATCATTTCCACTACTTGTCTACCTTGGGGTGTTAAACCCTCGTATAAGTAGGCAACCAGCCTCCATGTTTCAAACCTGTGACACACATTCAACATCTCCCAACATTAGTAAAGTGTTTCCTCCGACTCTTGTGTGAAAGTCGTGATTCTCCTTTTAAAAGAGTTTGTCATGTGAGAGGGAAATAAGTTTTTTAAGAACTGTTCTTGTAAAATATCTCATGTTATGATGAATCATGACCTAAGGTTTTGTATCCAAATTTTAGCTTTATCATTTAAAGAAAAGGGAAAAAAATTTAATCGAATTATATTCATGCTGTAATTTTGATATGTACAAGTGTTACATACCTCTTCAAATTCCCTTAAGTGCTGATAAGGATTTTCTGATTCTAGACCGTGGAATGTGGGTAAAAGTTGGATGACACCCGGCTTAAAATTGAAACATGTTGCTTCTGGGGGAAATACAATGCAAGATGGTGATCTTGTCGTAGTGGGATTAATGAATTGTCTGAGTGTCGTAGGATGATTAAGATCGTCATGCTGAGACTCATTTTCTTCCTGATCAACTGGGTTTTCAACTCGGGCAGGTGGATTTTCATTTTGGTTCTCGGCCATTTTGACTGACGATGAATGTGATGAAGACTCTCTATTTAATTTATCGCTAGATGATCGAGACCAATGTCTCATGCAACCTAAATGCTGACTATATGCTGAAATTTAAATATGCAAATACAATACTAAGAAAACAAAAAATAATAAACAGGTGAACGAAGAAAAATAAATAAATAAAAATAAATTACAAAAGAGAGAAAAAAAAATATATAATGATTATATCCTAAAAACACCCTCTGATTCTTGTCAATTCAGATCCCAATTAAATTTCATGTTCAGCTGTCTCAATTTCTCGAATTAGGTTCTCGCAAAAAATTATGGAAGAATCTCTAGATGAAGATGGTTCAAGAAATTCTTTGGCAAAATACAAGCTTCATTTTAATTGAGATTTTTATCTCCTGTAACCTTGAAGAATTAAGTACAGGGTTTGTCTATATGTGGGATGTCTGAGTTCAAGATTCATTTAGGATAAATCAGGACATCTTGGATCTGCACAAATACAAAGAAAAAATGAGATGCAGAAAATACAAAATTAAAAATAAAAAAATAAAAAAAAATTATTATTCTATCTATTAAATTATATTCCCCGACAACGACGTCAAAAACTTGACACACTCAAAAAGTAGTTCTTTACTCCCAAGTATAAGTGTGTCGATGTAATAAAATAACCCGGTAAGTCCGGGGTCGATCCACATGAAATAAATTTAGTAAAAAAAATAACAATTCGAGTGAAATAAAAATATTGAATTTGTTTGAAGTGATGAAAAATTTTAAATTGAATTACAACAATAAATTAAAATGCTGGGGGTTAGGAGATCCACTCTTAATATTTCAAATATAGAGAAATCTTACTTTTTATAATATACAATTCGTTATTATTACCCAGTTAATTTACTTCATAAAAATAATTATGTCAAAATATATTTTTCTATAATTAATCCAGTTTAAATTACTTATTCAGATTACAATTTATATATTATAATATAAATAATATTAATATATATTCACATATTAAGAGCTTCACTCTTTACCCCAACATGATGAAATTAGCTACTCATGATTTGAAGAAAAACATGCATAATTTTATTACCAAAAGAAAAAAAATTACAAGAAAGCTTAAAAAATAAAACACATAAGATACTCTCTCACAAATTCTATAATAGAACTTTGAAAGAAAGCATAAAGAAAAATGAGAGTAGTAGAAGTGTCCATCTCAATTATTAATTACAACTTTCCAAATCAAATACAAACAACAAACTTTTACTAATTTATTTTTTTCTTTTTCCTTTTTTTCCTTTTGTGTTGTTGATATTTTGTTGATAATTTTACAAACATGATCACAATCCACCTAAAGTGGATTATGACATTTCAACTTTTATTTTTTTATTTTTTTTATTTTTATTTGTTTACTTTATTTTCTAATAATTAAAATTACACGCAACACACATTGATGTCTTCACCAATTTCGACCATGAAAACCTCCGAAATATAACTTCTTGTAAACAATAAAGTTGTAGATATTTGAGCCTTATTTCATCTGGAACTAGAATCGGCTCAATCTGATATCAGAGTAAAAAGTTATGACCAAATTACGAAAATTGCGTAAAGTTGAAATTTCCGAAATTGTACACTGTTAGAACGCCCTTTCAAGTTTCCGGCTTCCAAAATTCAAATATCACGTCCATTTTTCTAGTTATACGCCCAATGTATTATTTCACCTACATGAGAAATAAAAAGCACAAAAAAATATATAAACATAAATTTAATTATTATTTTACAAATGTGCTAAATTAAGGGGATTAATGAAATTATAAGTGTAAAATGATTAGTTTCTCTTTTATTAAGTGTACACTTTTTAATGTTCATCAACTATATTATTTGGGTCTTGTTAATCTAGTAGATTAGATGTCAATTGGAATTGATGTGTTGGCTGGAATTGGTGTCGACTGGAATTGGTGTCGATTGGAATCCATGTTGATGGGGTTTTGGTAGTAGCGCAATGTGCCATTTAGGTCATATGAATGCTATGCGACATGATTTCAAATAAGTTTATCGCATTAGCACATTGGATGTCGATACTTATCGACTGAGACATAATGTCATTTAGGTCACTAGACCAAATTTAGCCCATAAACCAATAGAGCCCAAATCATTCTGAAAAAGGCACATGTAATTACATGATTGATTTAAAACAAATAATTTGATTTTGATGGATGATCGATCAGATAAAGAAGAGCAATGGAGACATTACAATATCCATCTAATTTGAGATTTTTTGACATTTTTGTAATATGGAAGATTTGCAAAAGCCATCATATCCCAAATCAATTATGATATTAATCATGAGATTTAATTTGTGTAAAAGATTGCACACCAAGTGCAAGTGGGGCAGAAAATTGTCGGTATATATCAATTTGCATTTGAAAATTCACCTCCCACATCCCCCACTTTATCCAATTTCCATTTTCCACCGACCTTTTTTTTTTCTTGATCCATCACATATTTTACAATAAAACAAATAAATAAAATCTAAGTCAACTCGACAAAGATATATTGATGGCGTGCTTACATAAATGTTTAATTATTTATTTTATTAGTGAAAAGAAATATATAATTTTATTAAATGATATTTTTATAATTTGTTAATAATTCATTCGGATTACAAGTATATAAACTTACCATGATTAGTTTGGTTTCAAGTTTTGGATTAAAATATAGTATTTATAGGAAATTTATTTGATATTTTTAGTATGTGAAATTATCCTTATCAATTCAGTTTTCGTTGTTGAAATTATTGATTCATCTATTAACACATGTTTTCTGTTTTCTTTGATCGGTGAAGGGCCTTTTTGGTGGTTTTGAAGATGGTTGTGAGTGTCTTCCAGGAGAGTTTTGTGATTGTTATTAACGTGTGGGGCTGGGCTGCATTGTGGGTACTTTGTGTCGAGTGGTGAGAGGAGAGAAGATGGCTTTTGTTGTTTACTTGTTTTTGGGGTTCATGTGGTTTGGTGCTGATGGCTTATTGCTTCTCATGGCTCGGTGTGTTGACCTGCATGTGTGGGGGCTATGCGTCGGTTGAGCAGTTTGTCGTGGTCTCCTAGGGTTTGTTCAGTCGGTTGGTGGAGCAGAAGAAGAAAGCAAGGGCTTGTGGGTGGACGGTTAGCTCCTATTAATGAAGTGCAAAGAATGGAGGCTAAAAAAAACTGTTGTTGGCTGAATCGGTGGAAGGAGGGATGAGAGGATGATGAATGCTTGTGTCTTAGGAAGGAGAGAGGAGTCTGTATTAGGGTTTCATTTTTTGTCGTGAAGAAGAGAGTGAGGCAAGGGCGTGAAGATTAGGGTTTTTATTTTGTGTGGCCGTGGATTAGAATGAAAGGGGAAAAAAGTCCAGGTTTTTTTTTTATTTAGTGGTCTTTATATAGTGGTGAATTAGGGTTAGGGTTTCTTGGTTGTGTTAGGGTTTTGGATGGGTGCGTATGGGCTTTTGATGGGTACGGAGTTTTTATGCCGAGATTAAAGTTTGAAACATAAATTGACTAAGCGAACCTGCGGCTAACTAGCGAATTTAAATTTGACGAGCTATTAACTTACGAATTTTCCCTTCCGGCTTCCGTTTCCTGCGACTTCCGCGACTTATTAGGTAGTGCCTCCATACGAGGCTCATCATTGGGCATTATGCAAAAATGCAGTGTCTACAGGTCGCCATCCCGAGGTGGTACTGCTGACTCGGTTAGGCAGATTGCTTCATGCGGGGAAAATCCTCCCCACGGTTGGCGCCAACTGTTGACGGATGATTTTCGTCTCAGGGGCAATATCAAGATAGTGCTCCCGGGACAGTCCTCCTTCAACTGTGAATTTGTTTGGTTATAAGGAACCAAAAGCAAACTTTGGAAAAAAAAACGAGTCAAACACACAATCGACAAAAAGTTTTGCGTGGTTCGGCGGAATGAATCCAGCCTACGTCCACGGGCACAAAATGAGGGGGGGTGTTTTATTTATGAAACGAGCTCGGCCGACCTGTTTTGGGGGCAGGTCAAAAGTAAACCGAGATGATTATGTTGTACCGCTCCTTACAAAATAGTTCTCTTTTTGTGAGATTCCTATGATAACTCAATATCCAATCTAATATCCAACCATTACAAAGGTAATTTCCCTCCCCTTTTATACTAAAGAAAATGTAACACTGTTCACATGCTTCTGTGATGTCACCAATGTGGATCTTTGACTGATTGACGGGCTCCCTGTCCCAAAACAGCTTGGCCGAAAACAAACCTAATCTCAGGCTACTCGGCCGAAAACAAACCTAATCTCAGGCTACTCGGCCGAAAGCAGACCTACTCCATTCGTCAGCTTGTCACATCACCTTATCTTGCACACTGCCTCACATGATGATAATGATACCAACCTTGAAAGAATCAAGCGGTGATACATGTTCTAAGGAAGAGTCTAAAATACCCTGATCACACATCGGTCTCCAAGAAGTCGGTCAAAATGGTCTTCTGAACTATGAATGATGTTACCGAGCTTACAATGTCCGAGCCATCGGACTAATATGGTTGGTCTTGGGCCAACAAGGGGTCGACAGCCGGTATTCGAACACATCACATCCTATGGTCGGCAGGACCCTGAAGATCAGGCCAGTACTTAGTGCTCGTTCAAGAGAAAGTCAACCCTTACGGAAGCTGGTCCTCCTGATGAGGAAAATGGTGTTTCTGCCCTCGTTGCACTATTCAAATACCTTGGTGTCAAAAATTACCATCAACAATAGTCAAAATGATTTTTTGTGCCAGTGAGCTAAGTAGCTAAACTGCTAATTTTCCTTTAATAATAATAAAATAAATTATAAAAATAAGATAGTTCTTTCTAATATTTAATTAAGAATATGATAATTTAATTTAATAATAAAGAGATTTAGTTTGATAAAATGAATAAATTTTTTAAATCTTCAAAATTGGGTTACTACGTGATGCGATGAGTAAATATTTAATTAATAATATGATAACTCAAATTTAATTAAATTAAATTAGTGAAGCGATTTAGAGTGCGTGAGCGTGAAAGATACGTTAGGAACATTCCATTAGGGAAGTTGAAGTGGGTCCCACAAGAAGAGTTTTGGATAGGGACGAAGCGCCCGCCCACGACACACCTTCACACGCCATTTGCGGGAAAAGCGGCTAACGGATAAACCCGGCCCCACACTGCACGTTATAAAAATTTTCCCCTCTCACGTGGTAACCACGTGTCGAGACGGGTCCCTTTGCTTCTCACTCAGGACAGGATAACCTTTGATTTTTCCCGAGGTGTGGTGACGTGGACGTATTTAATGGTGGTGATGTCCACGTTGTTGGGACTGGGGATATTGTGGATGTGTTACACGTGTCAGCCTGTCGATACGCGGGGAGCGGGACGAGGAGAATTGAAGATGATAAAGATAGAGATGAAATGATAAAGTCGCTCGGAATACTTGTCTGCGCCGATTTTATCTAATCCGCTTCGAATATCGTCAACGGAAACTAGACCCCGAATTGGAATTAAATTACGAATATGCCACTTTTGTCATGTGAGTTATTTTATTCTCTCTTACCGTGGATCCATCAAATCAAATCAAATTAAATTAAATTAAATCAAAAATTGCAATATTTCCCCACTATTGCACCAAAGATTTACTCCTACATGAGATTTGAAATATAATTTTTTTACTCCATTTCAAAAATATGACGAGATAAAAAAATTATGTGATGAGACTTAATTTAACGAGATGAGATTTAATAAGAAACAGGATGAAGTCGATATATTTTTATCCAAAAAAATAAAACGGGACATGATCAAGAAATTTTTTTTTTGTCCCAATTTCATAAACGGAATGAGATCGAAATTGACAAAACTTATCACATCTCATCCTATTGTCAACCAGACATTAAATGTGATTTCATATTATTATTTTATTTTATTTATAATTTAGATCCGACAATCCATTTCTCTACTCATCCATATGAGTAGATTCGAATCCATAACTCTTACTTTTAATAAAGAGATTTTAACAACTAAATTAACTATTACTCACAATTCAATGTGATTTCACTTGATTATTAGGTGCAACATAAAGAAGAAATGGTTTTGTTTACCGATTTATTATTATTAGTTATTTAACTTAATAGCAATTTAATTTTCTTCTTATGTAAGCAGAATTCAAACTTAATAAGAGAGATTTTTCTAAACCAATTCAATTGTTTGGCACCTAATTTTTTTTTTATTGATAGCTCCTAAGAAAAGATGAACCAAATTTAAAACGTTTATATAATGTTTTTTAAAGTTTCAGAGAACGTGAGAATCGTTTTATTGGTTAACTTTATATAAAATAATAAAAATTAATAATACAATGCTTGATTGAATTATTATGGAATTATCCAATAGCAAATTCCCTCCTTCGAAAATAAATTAAATTCATTATAAATTTAAATATCTAAAATTATATCATTGCATGATTAATTTATGTAACGTAGGGATCGGTCCAGGATTTTGCTATCCCTACTAATTAGAATCGATTAAATTTATTAACTATGGTGTCCATCATCTATGATATTTTCCAAATAGGGAAGTGTATTATTGGTTAAAAGAATAATATAATTTTTATTTCAAACCATTATTGAAACAAACTTTCTAAAATAAGTCAAATCTCTACTTGTGAGGAGGGAAGAAGTTGGTACCACCTTCACTTCCAAATTCACCAAAAATGCTATGAACTTATAAATACTTTAGGCTACCAAAATTGTTTGTGATGTGTGTAAAAATATGTATGGTCGTTTTCATGACCAGCCACGTGTGACACATGAAATTAAAAGTATCCATGTGTATTTTAATTTCTACATCACAACCAAACACCCCCTTAAGGGTAAATTTGTAAATAAGTATCAAGCATGTGATTTGTTTTATAATCTTAGTCTATTTTCAAGCTTATCCGCTTGCCAGCTCGGCGTCCGTGGCAGCGCCGTGCTGTCATTAGATTGAAGTCCATAATTTTTAAAATGGTGATTAAGTTAATAATTTAAATAATTTAATAGAATATTGATTTTACTTATTGAATTTATAATGAATGATATCATAAATAATTATAATTAATTAAAAATTATAAAATATTTAATTTTAATTTTAATTTTAATTTTAATTTTGTTTTTTTAAAAAGGAATCAACTAATCTGATTCACTAATTTTATCTATTTTATTCAATTTTTTAATCAAAAAAGAAATCAATTAATAAATTTTCTTTTTTAACCTATAAAATTGATCTAATTGGGAACCGGACGAGAAGCTTGCCTTTAGCCTTCCCCAGCTGTCAATTATAAGCAGACAGCTCACCTCATCCACTTCAAAAAGTTATAATCTTTAACCCCCCACCGTTATTGAATTTACAGATCTAACCCATTTAATTGATGCATGCAGGTAAACGTGGCAATTCGTGTGATTGTGTTGTGTCAAATTCATAATCCATTTAATAATTATGCCCGAATTTTTAAACACGGCTGATTTAAAAAGAGTTGATAGGACACAACACAAATAATAAATTGACTAATTTTGTGTTTAAAATGATTAACACTTTAAAAATTAGAGATACAAATGATTAACATAATAATAAACGTGTCGTAAACATATTGTAATCAGATACTCGTATTGTGTCACACGATTACAATAATATTATTCGTGTTATAAAATAATGAACATCTTAAAATTATGTAATATAAATATAATTTATAAAGATATTGACAAAACACGACACGATTATTAATAATATTAATTTACGTCTCTCTCGTGTGATAGTGTCCTCCCCGTATCGACACCACTATCCGTTTGTATTTCATTTACTATTCGTTTTAATTTTTTTTTTAAATCATAAAAATGTCATATTACATAAGACTTATTAAATATTATTAGCTTGTGGTCACATATGCCACTGCATGAATCTATGTGCACTCACAATGAATTATGGATGTGAATGGTTGGAAAATTTTGAAAATTCTAAATATATAAATTAAATAAATTTGTAAAGTGAATAGTAAGTTCATTGGTGTATCACAAGTTGAATGCCTTTTGTCCTCTCATTTGGGGCACATAAAAAAAAATAGTCACAAATGGTGTGCGATTAGTCTAAAGTTGTGTCTTGCCCCATGGCTAATACTTTAATAATACCAAAGGATAATCTTTTTTTTCCTCCTACCTACTGTATACATAGTGCATATAGTGGTCGTACTAGGGCTAGGTTGTAATCATATTAAACAAATAATTTACATAGCCTAATCCTTACTTATCTGTATTTGACCTAATTTTATTGACTAAATTATGTAATTAAACAAGAAAGCTGGATGATCACTATTTGAGGATAATGTTATTTATAAACACTTAAAGAAACTCCTTCTACCTACTCCAATGGTTTTCCAAACAACTTTATTGCCACTAGATATTGGCAGATGGGTCCAGATTTATCAATCATAATATTATCTCGGTTATGGATTCAGTATTAAAAATTATCTCAAATCTTGTATTGATTCTTAAATCAAGATGACATTTCGAATTATGAATTCGACGATTTGGAATTCCAAATTCATCATCAAACATATCGGTTTATGTTTAAATTAAAATGTAATTTTTGCAATTAGGAATGCTTGGATTTAGGATTGACCTAAATAATATTTTACACTATTAATTTTATTTTACACCAAATTCTTTATTTACATCAAAATTGTGATGCATTATGAAATTCTTGTCCTAACTTTAGGTAAATTCATGTTAATTTCCTTGTAAGTGCCAAGAAAGTGGTCAATTAGACACAACAACAAGAGACTAGAGATGCCAAATGAGATTTGGCTTAGAAAAGTAAAATTAGAAAATAAACCAAGAATCGAGGACATTCTAGTAATTTCAACACAAGGACTTGAAAACTACCAACTATTGGAGTTAAATTTTAACCGTGGTTAGCTTTATCGAAGTCTATCCATATTCCATTAGAGAGAATTAAATTATTTTCCAATATAAAAATCTCCTTTTCACGTTCTCGTCTGTCGTTCGTTTCATTCACAAACTCGTTTCTCTGTTTGACACCGGCGTAAAAGCTGCCGTCTCCGATCACCGAAGTGTTAACGGTAAGGTTAGTACTGAGTGGTTTTATTTTGACTGTTGTAGATTGTGTTGTCTGTGACTGTGATTTAATTTATAACGACTGTTTAAATTCTTTTCAATTCTTGCTATTTTCTCGCTGTTTCCGGGAAACGGCGAGAAAGAAAAAGAGACGATAAATCGAAGTTCTGATCTCTATGTTTTAGGTTCTTCATTGTTTTTGAAAGAAAAAAAGAACGCGTGAATATGAGATTTAAGATTTTTAATTCCGTTTTCTCGGTAACCAAACCAAAGATTTAGCTTTTTAGATGAATTCATTTATTTTTATTATTATTTTTAATTTATTCTGATGCGTGAAGGTCTGATTTTGACTGTTTTTGCAGGAAGTATGTGATTTTAGTGGCTTCATTGAAGTTTATTGATCTGATCGTTTTGGTTTTTCAGGTAGGATCTTGTTTCATTTGTAAATGTATATTTTTAGAAAATTTTAATGTATTTTTCGGTTTCCGTAG